>APFE030785089.1:854-20885 GCA_000404065.3 Pinus taeda
ATGCAGGAATGGCCTCAACCTAAGACCTTAAAGAGCTTGTGAGGATTTTTGGGTCTCACAGGCTATTATCGTAAATTTGTCTGCAACTATGGTCGCATAGCGAAGCCCCTCACCCAAATCCTAAAGAAAAATTCATTATTATGGAATGAGGAAGCACAACAGGCCTTTACAGCTCTAAAAAATGCCATGTGTTCCACTCCAGTTTTAGCACTACCTGACTTCACCAAATCTTTTGTCATTGAATGTGATGCTTCGGGGACAGGTATTGGGGCAGTTTTAATGAAGGAAGGGTGACCGTTGGCCTTCACAAGCCAACAACTTAGTGGGAAGAATTAGGGCCAATCTACATACGAGAAGGAAATGATGGCCATCTTACATTCAGTCGACACCTAGCGACCTTATTTATTGGGGCGACATTTCCAAATCCGCACAGATCATCACAGTCTTAAATATTTTTTGGAACAACGCCTATCCTCCCCACAACAAAATAAATGGCTAGCCAAAATGGTGGGATATGATTATGAGATCATTTACAAGAAAGGGAAAGACAATAGTGTAGCAGATGCATTATCTCGCCAATTTGAGGAGGAAAGTACTGTGCTAGCTATTTCCCTCCCCATTCCAGAATGGATTGAAGAAGCTCGTAGAGAATGGTTTTCACACCCAGGGCTCTCCCAACTCATTTCTCAATTGCAGCCAGATCCAAATTCCACCAAGGGCTACTCGTGGCAGGATGATATTCTTCGCTAGAAGGACAGAGTCGTAATATCACCAGCATCCACCTTCAAAAGTCGCATTTTGGCAGATATGCACTCATCTCCCATTGCAGGACATTTGGGCTTTTAGAAGACGTATGCTCGCACCAGAAGATCATTTTTCTGGACAGGCATGAAAAAGGACATCCTTACCTTCGTAACCGAATGCGATGTCTGTCAACGCCACAAAGGGGAAACCGTCAACACACCAGGCACATTACAACCATTGCCCATACCAGCATCAATTTGGACGGAAGTTTCTATGGATTTCATTACAGGTCTTCCAAAATCAGGGAACAAGTCAGTCATCATGGTGGTTGTGGACCGATTGTTGAAGTATGCTCATTTCTGCGCTCTTCCCCACACGTTCACACCAACCTTGGTTGCTCAAACTTTCATGGATCAAATCTTCAAATTGCATGGCATGCCTATTTCTATTGTGTCCGACCGCGACCCGACCTTCACTAGCAAATTTTGGTAGGAACTCTTCAGAATCCAAGGAACTCAACTAAAACTCAATACTTCCTACCATCCACAAATAGATGGTCAAACTGAAGCCGTCAACAAATGTCTAGAAACCTACCTTAGGTGTGTTACTTCAGAAAAACAACACCGTTGGGTACAGTGGCTACCTTGGGCAGAATGGTGGTATAACACCAACTATCATGCCACCACCAAAATGACCCCCTATGAAGCAGTATATGGTCAACTCCTGCCTTCACCTACTTCATATCTCAAGGAATGCTCAAAAGTCCAAGCAGTGGATTAACTCCTACAACACCGCACAACTATGCTCTCCCATCTTAGAGAGAATCTTCATCAAGCTCAGAACCACATGAAGCAACAGGTAGACCAGCATCACTCAGAGCGCCACTTTCAAGAAGGGGATCAGGTCTTTTTACGGCTCCAACCATATAAGCAAACATCACTCAAACACAAGGGATGTCAGAAACTCTCTCCTAAATTCTACGGACCCTATCAAGTACTTCAACGCATTGGAGAAGTGGCCTACAAGCTGGCCTTGCGACCTACTACAAAAATCCATCCAGTTTTTCATGTCTCATGCCTCAAGAAAGTGATTGGGAACAATTGCAGAATTCAGACTAGTCTCTCGGAAATGGACGAAGAAGGATCCATTTGGCTTCAACCGGAACAGGTCCTCGACACACGAGTCAAGAAACTATGTGGCCGCATGATTAGGGAAGTCCTCTTCAAATGGAAAGACACCTCTCCAGAAGATGCAACTTGGGAGCCAGCCATTATTTTGTAGCAGTTTCCGCAACTTCAGCCTTGAGGACAAGGCTAGTCTTAAGGGGGTGGGCATGTTAGGGTCCCACCCTAACCCCCTTATCTATGTAATGGGACCACGTCATAGTCAAGAGTCAATAAAGCCCATATTAATAATTTTAAGTGGTTAATCCGCAATTAATAACGGAACCACAGTTAGTTGCAAATGGGTTGTAGTATTAGATAGATGGTATTAGTAATACACGGTTTTGGCCCGTGGTATTGCACGTAGGAGTCATATATAAAGGATAGAAACTCCCTATGAGGGGCATCGTGTCTTATTTTGTAATCGAGCTCTGCTCTATTGGAGGTTGCCCCCTCGAAGAGGCAAGTGAACATTACTTTCTGAATAATAAATTCATTGCTATTCTGTGTTCTGGGTATCTTTTCTTCGCATATTCTGTATTCTGGGTCTCTTTTCTTTGCATATTTTGTATTTGGGTATCATTTGCAGGTTAAGAGCATAACAGATTTAATGTACTAGAATATACTTGTGGATAGGAAATTAGTAAGTACAGGAGAAGAATGAATGAGGGGAGTTAATCATACTAACTTGCAAAATTTTGTTTTTGCTTTCACAATTGATCATACCTATTGAAATATGAGTGTAAGCATGATGCATGTACTTTGATCCAATTAACTTTTTACTTAAGCAACCTTTCTTCTACTTATCCATTTCTTACCCTAACATTTTTTCATAATTTATTTGGGGGCATTTAGGCTATCAAACCATTATTCTATTTTTTCTTTAATATACCAAACTATCTATTTCTAACCTTATATCATCCAAGGGCTCAGATTAAATTGATGAACTCCTTTTATTTTCTCTACCTCTCTAATGATCTGCCAAGATTAAACTATTTGGTTAGAATTCATTCTCTAACTATAAACATACAATTCAAAGCATGATATAATAAAGATTAAATAGTTTTATTACCATGAATTGTGGCATCAATAACAAGCTATACACAATCATTATTATGCATAAAAGTAAATACTAGTGGTATTTAGACTTGCTCACTCTCATGGTCTCTTTTTTTTTTGGGGTTCACATATTTTCATTTTTTGACCTTTTCTCATTCTTTTTGTCCTTCGATTATTCTTTTAAACATACCCTATTTACATTTTTTAGGTTTTTAATATGGAAAGCATTTACAGAAAGAAAAGGTATGTACAATATTACAAGGCTTATCCTTAGTCATTCAAAATTATGACTCCTATTGGTATAGGAACCTAATAGTGGTTCCACTTAGGGATGACATTTTCTAGTGAAATGTCAAGAACTTTAAAGACGAGTGGCCTTCGTTGATTTTACCTTGCAAGGTGTTCTTCTATGCATCTTTATTATTGATACTTATGACAGTCAATCTTTTAAAGATTAGGGCCTTCTCTTCGGGCTTCAACTTCAAATATCACCACCCAATCCAAACTAGACTTTTGACAATACAATATGTACAAATGGGAAATGAAAATTAGTAAATAGGTTAAAAGTAATGTTTTAGCATTGAACTATTCACTGACCCACCTTATGCATCTGTACCATCAATTTCTCTAAAAAAGAAAGCATTATTTCCTCTATAAGAATAAATGACATAGGGATCTTTCCATAGGAAATCAAATTTCTCATGTTTACCTTTGTCTTCCTTCCTTGAATCCAACTTGAGCACCTTCTCCCCGAGGTGGAAATCTTCAGCCTTGGTTCTCTTATCAAAAATATTTTTAACCCTTTCTTGCACAACTTGAGACCTGACATAATCCTCTTCTCTGGTTTGTTGTAGATGAATACTTTGGTTAATTCATCTATGGATATTATTTGGTTCAACCTACAGTTATTGAAGCATCTTCATTACTGGTACTTCGAAAGAGGATGGAAAGATAGCTTCCATCCCATAAACTAGTTTATAGGGAGAAGTACCAATTGATTTCTTAGTAATCAATCTATCTTCCCATAAGGCATTGACTAGCTTTTTATTCCAAGTTTTCTTATTGTCCTCTAGTAACTTCTTGATGATGTTTACCAGGATTTTGTTTTGAGGATTCTACCAATCAATTTCCATGAGGGTAATAGACAGTAGAATGCCTCAGGGTGATATAATATTTATTGCAGAAATCTATCATTCTTTTGGATTTAAAGGCTACTGCATTATCAATAATGAGCTTAGTTTGACATCCAAATCTTGATAGAATATTATTTTAGAGGAAGGTTATGATAACATTATCTATGGCTTGCCTTGAAGGTATGGCCTCTATCCTTTTTGTGAAGTAGTCTGTGGTTGTGTGGATCCATTTGTGTTGGGAAGAGGAGGGTGGGTGAATTACACCAATGAAGTCTAAACCCCATTGTTGAAAAGGTATTTTAGTATGGATTTACTTGAGGGGTAAAGGTAAAAGTTTTTTCTTCCCCTCAAAAATTTGACATTTGTAACATGAGGTCACATATTTTTTGACATCAACAAACAAGGTAGGCCAGTAGAAACCATCTCTATGGATTTTATCTCTAGTGGTCCTCTAGGAAAGGTGTCCTCCATAGTCACCTGCATGAAACTCTTGAAAAACTTTTTCAGATTCATCTTTTAATAAGAAATTAAGAGGAGTACCTTCATGATCTCCCCAAAATAGAGCATTCTCTAATATACAAAATTTCAATGATTTTATCTTCAAAAACCTACTTTTAGTTCTAGTTAATTTAGGAGGAGCTTCTAAGTTTAGTAAAATATAAATAATATCATCATACCAAGGTGATTCAATAAAGGCCTGGCTGATTAGTGGAGTTGCCATCTCCTCTCCATCATCTATTGTTGCAATAATGTTTATATCTAAGACCTGACAGTTCGATTCAGCCATGAACTTGGCTAAACCTTGGCCCTTGATTAACTTAGTAGGTTTGATTTCTATATCATACTCTAAAATAGTAGCAATCCACTTTCCCCTTTTTCATTAGGACCATCCTGAGTTAGGATGTCTTTCACTAGTAAATTTAGAACGTAGGCCACTATATGAGAATATAAGATGTATACCCTAAAGTTCTTAATGGCTTTCACTAAATCCAATGCTTGTTTTTCCATTATATTATATTTCAAAGGGGCATCTCTCAGGGCTTTGCTAAAGAAAGTAATGGTTTATTCATAGCCCTGGTCATTTTCTACAATAAAACTACAACAATTGTGTGCTCAAAAGCAAAGGAGAACAAGATGAAATCTTTGTCAAATGTACGACTAATTAACACATGTGTTTTAGTTAAGGGTAATTTAATATCTTCAAAGGATTTTTTAGCCTCAACAATCCATTTTATCGTGGAATCTTTTTTCAACATGTTTTTTAGTGATCTAATTAATTCTGCTAGATTAGATATGAATCTTCTAAGAAAGTTAATTTTTCCTAACAAAGCTTGTAATTTTTTAATGTTCCTAGGGTGTTTATTTGCAAGATGGCCTGTATTCTCACAGGGTCTATTCTTATACCATATTTTAAAATTATGTGACCTAACAACTTTCCTTCTTCTAATCCAAACAAGGAATTTTTGGGGTTCAAGGAGATTCCAAATTTTATGCATTTAATAAAACTTGTCTTAGATGATCCAAATGTTGATTTTCATATTTTGAAAATATAGAAATATCATCTAGATATATCACAAGGAAATCATGAATTTCTTTCTCAAAGGCTATATCCATAGCCCTCTAGAAAGTGGCTCCTGCATTCATTAGTCCAAGAGGCATTTTCACATACATAAATGTGCCCCAAGCAGTAGTAAAGGCAGTTTTCGGTTAGCCATCAGGATGAACGTAGATTTGATTGTAACCAGAAAACCCATCCAACAATGACATTCTAGTTGATCCAACTATTCTATGTAAAATGTGGTCCATTTTGGGGAGAGGGTAATTGTATTCGAATGACACTTTGTTGTGGTTTCTGAGATCCACACAGAGTTTGATCTTGCTAGTTTTATTTCTAGTTGGCACCAAGTTCAAGACCCAATCTAAAAATTTGATTGGTGCAATTATTTTGGTATCATACATCCTTTGAATTTGTTTTTCACTTACAGACAATAATATAGGATTGATCCTTCTAAGTTTTTGTTTGAAAGGATTTTTATTTTGTTTAATAGGAATTGTGTGCTGGATGATGTTGGTGTCATAGGATTTGAGGTCCTCATAACGCCAAACAAAGACATCTTGAAATTCTTTTAACAATTCAATGTATTTCACTTTTTCAGTTGGAGGGAATGATTTTGAAAGCTTGATCAATTTAGGACTTTCATTGGTGCTTATATTACATTCCTATATATCAGAGCTTAATGTCTCCATTTTAGGCTTCCTAGAAACATCATTTGAATCAAATAAATCTTCGAGAGGGGTTAATCCCTTTGGTAAAAAATTATCATTGACATTAATTAATTCGGTTTCTTCATTGATTATTCCATCAATCTCAATTTGATCTAAGTTATCTACAATTGATTTAGCAAATTTAGTTGTATTGATTCTATCTAGTTCATCACCTTCTATCTCATTTATTTCAATGTCATCCTTAGTATAAGGATCCAATGGATGTATTAGTATCTATATTGTTATTTACAAACTCTTCTTCTGAAAGTAAAAAGTTATTTATCTATTTGTCATTAGAAAATATTTTCCAATTCTTCATCTGGAATTTTGGGCCTATGCCTCCCTTCAGCAGTGTACTAATGGTTAGGTTGGAAGGGTAATCTGCAAGTGTTGGCAAACATTGCTAAACTATGGGCTTACATATTTTGTTTTCTAGGGATTACTACAAGCTTTGTTTCTAGGAAAGTGTTAAGTATTTCTACAATAGTTCCTCTATAACAACTTAACCTAAGCTCCTTTGTGATATATACAACATCAATTTGTTTTATAATTATTTTAGAGTCTCCCATGACAAAAAATCTTTTAGCTCCTAGATTCCAAACTAACTTAAGACCTAAAATTAATGTATCATACTCGGCCATATTATTGGTACATTTAAAATTCAATCTATATGCATGGCCTTCTAAGTGATTATTTTCCAAATTATATATCCACACTCCTGCTCCTGCTCCTAATTTATTGACTGATCCATCAAATTCTAAATGCCATAATATCTCATGATCATAATTTTCACTATCTGGTGCAACAAACTTTTCATCATTTATAGCAGTTTGACCATGTTGTTTATTGGAAAGTTCTTTTGTTTGGTTAGTTTCATTGTGTAGAAACTACAATTTCTTTTGGTTTTGTATTAGTACCATCTAAAATTTTTTCTTGTGTTTGATCAACATTATACAAGATAAAAGAATCAATATCTAAGTGTATGTAGTAGAAGGGAAATTTTTTAGGCTAATCCTAGCTACTCACCATATATTTCATTAAGGTTTCTCGATATAGTTTCTTAAGTTGTCCAAAAATGAAGATTTTTGCATACGTCATATCTAGTTTTAAGGATCCCTGAAGTTTGGCTCCCCATGATCTGGATAATAGCATGACATACCTTGGTGGGATGTTAGCAACTACAATATCCATCAGGATGCTTTTGGCAGGATAATGGACTAAAGTGATACACAGGCCTTTAATCAATCCTAGACATTGTATGTGACTGGAGTCAAATGAGAATAAGTCTTTCTAAGGCCTTGTAATTTCTAGGTTTGATTTCTTTGTCACTGATTTGGGCATTAAGTTGTGAGAGGACCCATAATCCAACATTGCATTGTGTAGGATTTGGTCATGAATAATAAGGCTAATGTAAAAGGGTGGAACTCCTCCTTATAATGGTTTTCCATTAACATCTCGACCAAATATGAGCTTTGCTTGGTCATCAAACAAGTTGACAGAATCCTCATTTTCAATAATGTTTAAGGTCTGGTTTATCCGTGACTTGTAAGTTTTATTCTTGATTAGTTCTGTTAAAGGAACTGAAATCTTTAGCTTTGCTATCTCTACTCCTAGATTGAATGGCAACGAAACTTTTTTTGTCTGAAGGTTTTGAAATTTTGAAGAAGGGATTTGAGTAGACTTGTCTTCTTTTCCTTTACTGGAGATCTCCTTATGTGGATTTTCAGATCTGATGTTTTGAGATTTATCCACTAGTTCCTTAGGTGGAATTAAAATGCACGACTGATCAACAGAAGGTTGACCAAAGATTATATCTACAATGCTGGGGCCAGAAGGATTTGGGTTCTGCCTAGGGAGAATTTGGAGGATCTTTGAAATATGGGCTTCTTTTATTTTCTTGGGTTGACTTTGTACTATTTTCTTGGTTTGGTTAGGGACATGAACATTATTTTTTCTTCTTAGATTATACTATTTATGTACTTCAAAGATGGCAGAATCATATCCTTGTTTGTAATCAAATGATTCTTTGGACTGTATCTATAATTGCTGGAGCATATGCATTTCATGCTCATCTTGGGTTAGAAAAATAGTGTCCTCATCATTTATTCCCATTGTGTTAATTTTTGTCTCTTGTTCTAGATCTTTAGGATGGAATGTCTCTCCATAATTTTCTTGAAAAGGAGGCCTAATGCTCTGATTTGATCCATTTTTCCCAATTTTTTGGTTTTAAGTTTTTCTAAAATTTGGGTTTTTAACTAGAGGTGTTTGTAGGTTATCCCATTGGGGTTTCATTTCTATGTTAACTATTCTATCCATTCTTTTTTCCATATTTTTGGCTAAGCTATCTATTTTAATGTCAGAGGGTGAAGCTTCATCATTTGCAGTTCCTCTTCTTTCATTTCCGACTCTAGCCCTTTTAGCTAACAAATTAGCTTCAACACTAACAACTACACTTTTCATTTCTTCTAATGTTGGGGGGTTTCTTTCCCTAAGTTGGTATGCCATATCTGTGTCAAAACCATCAGGGAAATTTATTAACACTAGGTCAGGTGGGGGTCTAAGGTTAACTGGGATGGCGTTATATATATTATTGAATCTAGTGCAATAATCTTGAACAGTTTTATTAGGTCCTCTTCTAATATTCTCATATTCTAAAAGGATTTGCAAGGGATTCTTTTTCTTTTCCCATCTATTAAAAAATTGCTAATGAAATGCATCTAAACTATCAATATTATTAATAAGCAATGATCTAAACCATTTCCTAACATCACCAGCTAAAGCCTAGGAAAAGAGTTTGATTTGAACATTATCTGTGTCAATTTCGTGCAACTCAAATTAATTTGCTATCTTGTTAGCATCTTTCTGTGCAGTATAATGTCCTATGCCATCAAATTGAACAATTTTACTTTGGTAGTCTATTGGCATAACACCAAGTTGGGAATGTAAAACAAGAGGAGCATATCTATTTTCCATTACTCTAATATGGGAGGGGCTAAGATGTGGGGTCAAGGTACTCGGAGATGATGTATTGTTGAATGAAGAACCATGACCAGTAGATGATAGGTTGGTGAGGGAGAGTAGGTATAAATTGTGGTGAAGAATGGACTTCAGAAGGTATTATTAATGAAATTGAAGGGAACAATGGTGAACTCAAGGTAATGGATGATTGTTCAGAAATATCAGGGGCTATGGTAGTATTGATGGATGATTGTAGATATTTCAGAATGTATTCATCAATGGATTTGTTTTCCTTTTGAACATCAATGTCTTCAACAAAGTTAGGATCTAGAATAGCTTCCCTAGGTGCATTTTCGAATTTTGTTCTAAATAATGAAAGATCAAATGGCACATCAAAGGGAAGTTCTTCTAAAAATAACCACTCATCAAGACATGAATTATCTTTAACTAATGGTATCTTGCTAACCAAACTTTCTTATTTTTTGGATCTTCATGAAATTACATTGGGATTATCAACTACTGGGGAAGGGTTTGGGTTTGGATTAGCCCTAATAAAATGAGTCTTCCTGGAAGCCAGAATTTCAATTTTTTTTGTTTTTTTTGTGAGATTTTTTCAAGAAAACTTCTAACAAATGACTTTAAGATACTCACAATGTAGGTTTATAATTTTTTAAAGCTTTATTAGGAGTAAGGATTTGATGTCCTGAGTATGGTCGCCACTATGTTATCACTCAGAGTTTTCTCTAGAAGTTATAAGGAGAAAGAAAATGACTGATGTAACCACAAACCAACTTTTAAGCATGTGCTCTAGCCAACCTATGGCTCAAAGAGGGATCTCTTTATCTAATTTAGCTTTGTTTGTTGGGATTTCAGGCTAGTTTTGAATGTTCAGGGGGGGCTTTTGATTTGTATTAAAGATTGGATGGTGGTATCCTTAAAACAAATGGATAGAATGGTGTCTTTAGATTCAACAGAAGGGAAACAAAACTGGAATTAACTCACTAAAGGGAGTGTTCAAAGGGCAAGTTAGCAAAGTACAGTGCAGTTCTTTGGGCCAAAGGGGTGAAATGGTCTTAAGAAGGGTGAGAGAGCAATTAAGAAATATTAGACCGGGATTAAAACGAGGAACGGAGGATAATCGAAATCAAAGGGCAATTAAGAATCCTTTGCTATAGATTATAGAGAGACAACCTAGACTAAGGAGAAACTAAGAATTCCTTAACATAGATAATCAATAGAAAACATTTAAATGCATAACAGTTAAAACATAGTGCAATTAAGAAAATTCTGAGATATCATTCCATGTTATGGAATTTATATACAAAAATACATTAAAGATTGTGGAAAAAATTTCAGAAAGATAATAACAACATGAGAAAATACTTATCTGCACTTCACTCTACACATGAATCTTGTGAAATATCTTGTCTTTATTCATCAATCCAGCTTGCTGGTCGAGTCAGTGATACAATAACTTTCCAGTCTTTTGATCAAGAATTCTATAGAAATGTCTAAGAATCCACCCTACATACTTGGATTTATAAATTATTTATATAAAAATTGATTACAAAATATTTCAAACTAACTTGAGATTTAATCTAGGAAATACAAATATTGTTTTGGGGCTTTTGCGATTAGTGCTTTGTGTGTAGTTTTCTTCCAGAGTTCTCGCATCCATAATTGTTTGCATCGATGTTTCGAGCCATCCACCATTGATCATCATCAAGATATATCAGTAATTGTGTAAGACAGATCTCATTGGTATGAATAAATAGAGTTAAGATATGTAAAGGGAATGGAAGTCGACCCTGTCATAATTGTTTTATAATATTTGGTTTTAATATAATTATATAATAATTAAGAAAAATAGAATGATTTAAATTTAAATATTTAATTATATAATAAGAATTTAATTATTTTCAATTTAAATTGATTTCTATTTATTTTTATTTGTAACTAGTTATTTTATATTTGTTTTTAATTTATTTTATTTGATAATTAATTGTATTCTGGTTTTATTCTTACTTTTAGAATAATTAATTGGATTGATCTTAATAGTAATCTTAATACTAATTAAGATTATTATTAATATTAGTGTTGTTTTCTAGAAATTTTTATAATTTAATGATTTTTGTTTTATTTATGATCTATCAATTGATTTTAATCCTCACTAAGAATCCTATTAATTTTTCTAAATGAAATTCTTATAAAAATTTTGAATTGGTTTATACGTTTAAATAATATAATTGAGGAACAGCGTTAATATTAATTAATATTATTGTCAATATTAGCTAATATTAATGTTAATATTAGCAATGAAAGCTAATTTAATTATTTGTTTAGAATTTATTTACATTTATCTGAGATTCCTATCAATTTTCTTAAATGAAATTCTCATAAAATTATTCTAATATAAGTTAACTTGAATTGGTATTATTATTCCCAAAAGTATTAATATTAATGTTAATATTAGTAATTATCTATGAAATTAATTTAATTATTTGTTAGAATTTGTTAAAATTTTCTCAACTATCTAGGATTCTTTGTTTTTAGTTAAAATGTAAATTAATATTTAAATTTTAAGAAGAGAGAAGTGAGATTGGAGAGTGAGGTGAGAGGTCAAGTGTAACAGGGGAAGGGTTGAGTTAGGAGAGGGTGTTCTAGGATGTTAAAGTAGGAATGTAGTTGTCACTTATTTTCCATCCTTCATCTCGATTGAGGTTGTTAGGGTGTGTACCTATTTCTATGGCTTCTCTTAGTTTAGTACGGCGATAATGATTAATTTTGGCTACTACACTAGAGTTTTCAATGAAGACGTGATGATTGGTTTTGCTGGAATGTTTGGCTAGCGCTGAGGTTTTTGAGCAGTTATGTTTTATATCGGCGACATGTTCTTGAATCCTAGTGTGGATAGCTTGACTAGTTTCTCCAATGTATGTTTTTTCGCATGAACATGGAACCATGTAAACTCCTTTGTGGAATTTGGGATCGATGGGATCTTTGATAAATTTTAGCCATCTGCTGATGGTGTTCATGGGTCTGAAAGTGGTACTAATTTTGTTCTGTTTTAAAATGTGTGCAATTTTATCTGTTACACCTAATATGTAAGGGAGGTTCATCTTACCTAAATGATCATATAGTGGTTGTTTGTTTTTAGGATTCTCTGCATTTTTAAAGGCCTTGATCACTCGTTGTTTATTGTATCCATTCTCTGCAAATACACTCATAAGGTGGTTATTCTCATCTTCAATGTAATTTTCATCCGAAATACGAACGGCCCTGGTTGCTAGAGTGTTGAGAACAACAATTTTTGGGATGGATGGTGGTGAGAGTTGGCATGTAGGTAATGTTCTATGTGGGTTTTCTTATGATATACCTGGTGTGATATGGAGCCATCTTTGTTTGTTTTGATTAGGATGTTAAGAAAGTGAAGACTATTGTTTTCCTCTATTTCCATGGTAAATTTGATAGAATTTGATAGATTGTTTAGGTGTTGCAAGAAAGTGTTTAATTTTTCTTTTCCATGAGGCCAGATAATGAATGTGTCATCGAAAAGCCTCTTCCAAAGTTTGGGTTTTAATGGGGTAGATTCAATGGCCCTAGTTTCAAAATTCTCCATGAAGAGATTGGCAATGATAGGAGATTTGAGATATACCTCAATTAATTTGGTCGTGTTTGAGTTTGTGATTTTATGGACCACTTCCATGGATTCATCTATGAGAATGTTGTTATAGAGAGATTTCACATCAAAACTGACTCATATGTCATTGGTATCTAGGTTTAGATCTTTGATCTCATTGATGAAGTGGGCGGAGTCTTTGACAAAGGAACTAGTATTGCCAACCAGAGGTTTTAATTTTTTTAGCTAGGTATTTTTCCAATTGGTAAGTGGGACCTCCTATAGTATTGACAACGTGTCTTATGGGGATGCCTTATTTGAGTATCTTCGGGGCTCCATAGATTCTAGGGGTGACTAGGTTGTTTACGAATAGATCTTTTTTTTGTAAAGTTAGGCATTCTTCATTCCGAATAACAACAAAACTACAACATACTAGAGTTTAGGTGGTAGGTTTGCCCGTAGGGAACTAGACCACCACCTTTTGGCCTTAAAACCTGACCAAAATTTAAAAATGTTATGTTCCTTCTTCCTGTCATAACCACTGTTTCGCCTATTAAAGTTTAGGTTAACGACATTAACATAACTCGACACCCAGATATAGTTCGGATTCATCAACAAAATAAACAAAAGAAGACACAACACAACTATTCTTCGTCTGACAAGTTAACTGGGGTGGGCTTAGGGGTGCTAGCGCCCGACTTCAGGATCTTTTGCTTTATAGCCCATTTGAGTTCCAACACCAATTTTTCCATGTCCTTTAGTAGCAGATGGTTCCTGGCTGCTTGGACTTGAATAGTTGCAATCTCTTTTAGGAGAATGTTCTTTATGTTGGCCGATTCTTCCGACAATTGGTGTTTGAGGAGATCCTCTTCCTGTTTGTGCTCTTCATCCTCCTCTTCTCAAACAACCTGGTTTACCTCCATAGCCCATCCAACCACATGTTTCATGATCCAGTAGAATTCGAGCGTTTTATTGAATAGCGTGTTCTTGCCTCTTGAGGTGCCTGGGTCCGTGATCACTTCCCAGTCCTCGTTGGGGATCTCTTGGTTCACGCTAATTTCCCGCAGCTTTCGCTCCCACCCATGGATTAGAGAATGGACATCAGGAGAAATGCCAGTCATGTATCCATCTATCAGGTGAAGGAGCTTTTTAGAGTCGGGCTTCCTGCCCCTTTTGTTTGAATGGCCATTGGTGCCATCTTCCCTTTTCTTAGCAGAATTGATCTTCCTTGGAGCCATCTTACCTTGTACGTGGGGCTTAGGAATTGAGGAAGCTTTTTGACCTGTCATAGCAGAAAACCACAAGTCAGTGTGAGAGAGATGGAGCACAGTCGAGGACTATTCATTTGAAGCGGCATGCTCAGCATGGATGAATGCCCGGGTCCTTATAGCAACACCATTCCGGGCGCGGCGGCTAAAGACCCACCACCTTCTCACAGAAGCCCGGAGAAACCCCCACCCAGTGAAGTGGCGAAACGTGTCGGGCTTAGCCAGCAGAAAATAGTAGCAATCATGGTAGAGACCACAGGAGAAGACCAGGGAGAATATAAGACCAGGGGTGCAAGGACCCTCCTGTAGCGCAGCAAGAACTGTCAAAGCCCCCCACGTAGCCTGACTCTCAGAACACGGCGCAGAACTAGCATGAAGCAAATCTTTCCCCTCTCGGGAGGAGGATAGGAGAAATAGAAGAGTACCCGAAGAGCCATTTTCATCTCTACAACTGGGATTTTGCGTGCAAGGGCAGAGCATTTTTGGCTAGGGAAAGAGAATGGAGAAATGAGCAAGCATAATGTCTGAAGGATGAAGACGATAGGAAACATACCACCTTTTCTTGTTGGAGCTGAGGAGGAGGTCTGGTCGCAGAGTCGAACAGGTGCCTTTCCACTCCTTTTCATCATTCTTACCAAACTGAATGAACCTTCCATCTATTTCCTTGGGCTTATTAACTCGTTGTCCTGTCAACTGGGCTTCCACTTGGCCATTTAATTTTCCGGCCTCCACTAGGCCATTTAATTTTCCGTCAAGCATTCTGGCCTCCCTATCTCAGGAAGTGTCGTGACTTTACCTACGGATTTTATGCATCATTATTCCAATATCCTCTAGGCTGCTCTTGCCGTAGCCTTCCTGTACTCCAGATGCCACCTATCGTCCTTCCTTTGTCCATTATCCCGAATTCCGGAGCTGGCTCCAAATCCTTCCTTAATGCTATCTCAGTTCTCACGTCTTGTCCGTCCCTCCGACCTGACCTGCCTTGCCCCTTCAACTGCCTGATTTGTTCATGCCTTTCTCTTCTGCCTGTTCTCACGGATGTGCTGTCCGTTCACAGTTGTTGCAGATTTTCTCTGCCTCTGCTGCATGCCGCCTGATCCTAACTGTTCATCTCTATTGTGCCTTTACCACCTTTATCGACATCAAGCAATTGTTGAACTCGAGATTTCTCCTCCAGGTGCAGATGAGGTAGACCTTTGTTTTCGATTTCTTTGCCCCATGTTAGGACTCCACTATGTATCATTTTTGCTATATATTTTGACCCTTATAACCATGATTAAAAAGAATTCCATTATGATTTTCATCCACTTTATCCCAAGGTATACAAAAACCTCTTCTTTATTATATGTTTAATCTGTTTTACATTTAATTCCATAATACTCTTATATTTTATCATTAATTGAAGTGTATCGTTGCTAACACAAGTCCAAAGATCGCAGATAAGTTATATGCGGCGGTTGCTGAAAAAGCTGACTCAGTTGCTGAAACAGCCGTCAAGCACGCAAATTCCGTCAGATGTAATTTGCGATTCTAGAAGAGCTTTTTGTGGAATAGTAGTAGCAGTATGAAGACACGATTACCTGGATCATCCTGAAGATAGCATTCTTTTTGTCTCTGTTGTAACAATATCTTTTTATGAAGAACTGAATAGTCCTGTTTTGGGAAAAAGAACAGATTTGAGATAATATGGATTCGCTCTCATGTAAATTGTAAATGATGTCTCATCTTTAAAAAGAGGAGACATCATCATTAGAAGGGGTCAGTGGTTGTAAAAGCTAGAAGAGAGTATTGTGCGAGAACTGGAGCTAGTCTCCATCTGTAATATATCAGTTACTTTGACAGATGAATAAATTCTTCCTTTGAGCATTCCAATTTAGTTCTTTTCCCCAGGGAATCTTGTGAGAGGGAAAGGGCCCGCCTTCCTCACAAGATTCACCCTTGATTCCTGTAAATTGTTTAACTCTTGGTGTGTCTTGCATTTTACTTTAATTCTGTTGTTGGACACTAGTTACACAGTTTAGTAATACTCTGTTTCTTTAGCACTGCATGAATTGAATACATTCACTCTTGGAAGTTGAGAAACTCATTTCTATGGATTGTGTAAATGAATGAGGTCGGGAAGCAGGTGCTGAAGATTCATGCATAAAGGAATAGGGTCCTGCTGCCATTAATTGTTTTCCTTTGTCTGCAGTGTGATTAGAAGAAAGAGAACAAGTGCTGAAGGTTCCTGTTCATGGGAATAGGGTCTTTCTCTCTTGAAGTTCCCTTTCTCACAGTGTGATTAAGTGTCAGGCATCAGGTGCTGAAGTTCCTCACTAAGGAATAGGGTCCTGTTCCTGCTGTGGTTGATTGATTTCTTTCCTTGCAGATTGATCTTCCTTTGTTTGGGTTGTAACTGCAGTAGAGAAATTATTTCTGCTATAACTAAATTGACTTTAGCTTTGATTAAGTAGAGTGTGAATCAGTAGATTGGTGAGATTAATAATTGTGTGTTCTTCTTTTACTACAACCTTGTTTCTTCTTTTGAAATTGAGCATATCCAGTGTGTGATTATCTTTGAAATAAAAAGACTTCCTCGGGTTGACAATTTATGTGGAGCTTGAATTGTGAAAGCAATTAAAGCGACCAACATTTTGGTGCCGTTGCCGGGGAAGGTAATTATAGATTTCAAAAGCATTAATATTTTCATTCTAAATGTGCAGATTGTATGAGAGGACGCGGAAACCAAAAGAAAACTAACCCCATAGGTGGCAAAGGCAAAGGCTGGGGAGGAAGAAAAACTTTTATTGACGAGATCGTATCAGAGGCTGAATCATCACAGAGATTAAGTTCTCGAAAATCAAAACTTCAGCACTTCCCTCAGTCAGATTACCAAACAGAGGAAGTTGTGGGTCCTGAAAATATAGAAGAACCAGCAGTCAATGTTAGAGAGTCAGAGGAAAGTGTTAGTAGATCAGTAGAGTACATTGAGGAAATAATAGAAAGCGTTGGACGACCAGTAGAAAACATCGAAGAGCCAATAGAAGATCTTGATGATCGAGCAAGTGCAGTAGGAGAGCCAACAATGGAAGGAAACAATGATGGTTTCTTTGGTGGAGGACGTGCAGATCCTGAAGAAGAGAGAAGGGATGAAAATTCCCTCTCTACCTTGGGATTCCCTATCAGTGATCTCCCTGCAGGAACAATGAAAAATATTCCATTGTCTGCTTTACCTAACTTTCATGGTTTATCCTCTGAGGATCCGGATGAATTTCTTTTTGAATTTGATATATTATGCAAAAGTTATGACTATGTTACTAATGCTCAAAAGTTGAAACTGTTTCCAGCCACCTTAAAAGGGAATGCCTTAAGATGGTTCATGAGCCTTGGAAGTCAGGTAATCACAACATGGGAGCAGATGAAACAAAAATTTCTGCTTAAATATCAAGACTACTACCGGACGAGAGAAAAGAAGGATGAACTATTCAATATGGCACAAAAGCCGGATGAAAGTCTGGAGGAATATACAGAAAGGCTGCAGTACAACACACAGAGATCTGATCATCCGGACATAAGTAAGGAAATTCACAAAACAATATTACTTAGAGGTTTAAGGGATGATTGTTTAAATATGTTAAACATGCTTGCCAAGGGAGATATATCTAAGGAATCATATGATGAGATCTGTGAACTTGCTAAGAGGTGCTCTAGGGGAGCTGCAAGAAACAGAACAAGAGATTCCACCTATTCAAGAGTGCAGAAATCAACCAATGGAGGAGCAATAAGAGCCGAAATAGGTAATTTACTTGAAGAATTTAAAACTGAGATGTTAAGCTCTTTTGCTTCACAAATTGACACTTTGCAGGTTAAGAAGAAGCAGGCCAAAGCAGAAGAAACTCTAGCTGTCTTTTGCCCGAAGTGCAGAGACAAATATCCACTAAGGGAATGCCCAATGGATAAAATACCGATCTGTACCATTTGTGAGAAAGATCACGAGACACAACAATGTCCATCTCTGCCAGGAATAAAAGTAGCATTGCAGCCAACGGAGGAAGAAGCTGAAGCAGTTTACCTGCTAACTCAAAGAAGACAATGGCAACCAAAAGGACAAGGTATGAACTCTAGTATGCCATTTAATCATTGGAACAATTATTTTGCTTTTGGCCAAACAAATTACCCTCCCTTCAACCAAATGCAATACCCACCCTTCAATCAAATGAATTTCCCACCCATGCAGCAAATGCAAAACCCTCCCTTTGTTGATCCTTCAATGTGGACTCCTTGGCCTCCACAGCAGCCATCTTCTTTCAACCCTTGGAATTCAAATTGGAGAAGTCAACCACTCCCGTATCCAAATCAATTACCTCAATTCCAACAACCACTCCCTCTGCCATAAAATGCCCCACCAAATAACCAAATGAGACCCCAGCTACCTGTGCAACCAAATCCTAACCCCAATAATAAAGTTGTGCAAGTCATTGATATTCAGAATCAGTCTATATTTCCTACTATGCAATGTAATGATATTCATTTGAGATCTGGAAAAATAGTAGAGCCTATTATTGATGACATAACTCCTTCTGATTCAGATAAAAACAAAACTGAGAAACATAAAGAAGCACAACCACCTCCTAACAAGAATGTTGAAATAACAGAACCACCATTCCCTGAGTGTTTGGTTTTAACCAGAACAGCTGAAACACCTGCTTTTAATTTTCTAGGGGAATTGCAAAATTTGTATATTAAAATTCCACTTTTACAAGCATTAAAAGATGTACCAATTTATGCCAGAACATTAAGGGATATTTGTGTTAAGAAACCTAGTAGGAAAACCAAGGACCCCCTTACAGTACATGTGATGGGAGACTTGTCTGCATTAATGTCCGGAAAAGCCCCTCCTGTGAAATATGGTGATCCCGGTCATCCTACTGTCACAGTTCAGATTGGTAAAACAATGATTCCCCGAGTTCTGGTAGATTTAGGTGCTGCAATTAATATAATGACTCTTGAAACTTCACAATTGTTACAGCTGAATAACACAATCAGAGATACACCCACCATTTTAGAGTTGGCTGACCGTTCTACTATTAAACCTGAAGGAGTTGTTGAGGATCTACTTATTTCAGTTGAATCCTGGAAATACCCAGCTGACTTCGTTGTATTGCAGACGAAAACAAAGCTGGGGGGACACCCCTTAATTCTAGGAAGGCCATGGCTGGCCACAGCTGATGCTTTTATCAGCTGCAGATCTGGTTCAATGACGATTTCTAATGGTTATGAAACAAAACAGCTTACTCTTTACCCCCATGCTACACCAGTAGTTAATAATGAAGATTCTATATGGATGGATTATGATGATAATGTTGTTCAGCCCATTCTAACTATTGGACAAGCTTTAACTCTTAAAGACAATACAGAGGATGAGATAATTAATAATTTTATTTGTGAACCTTCTTCTGTCATTGCTGAAACACACAATCAATTAACTGCAATTTTTGAAACTGATGTGCAAGAAAAGATTGAATCTGAAGATTCATCTCAGACTTTAACCACAATCTCATCTAAAAGAATAACAGTTGAAATTGAACCTGGCAAGACATTAAACATAAATCCTGACTTAACAGATGTTGAATATAAGGAGGCATTTGCATGGGATTACACGGATATGAAAGGTATTTCTTCTGAATTATGTACTCATCGAATTTACATTAAAGAAGGATGTCGACCTGTTTGTCAACCCAAAAGACGAATGAACCCTAATTTACGAGAAATTGTTAAGGAAGAACTTCAAAAATTGCTTAATGCAGGATTTATTTACCCCATATCTGACAGTGAATGGGTTT
>APFE030785093.1:35853-84124 GCA_000404065.3 Pinus taeda
GCAAGTGAACATTACTCTCTGAATAATAAAGTCATTGCCATTCTGTGTTCTCGGTCTCTTTTCTTCGCATATTCTGTATTTGGGTATCTTTTGCAGGTTAAGAAGCATAACAGAGACCACCTGAGAAGAAGAGGTGTTTATGCGGAAAGCTTATCCGGTGTTATTTTCATAAATTAGGAAGAACTCCAGGGACGATGTTCCTCACAGGGGGGGAAGATGTAACACCCCACATTGCATAGACATTTAATTTGGCTACCATGTTTTACTTATTACTTTATCATTTTACTTTGTCATCAAATAATTTACATTGAATATTAATGAGCTATGGCTGGAAGGCCATAACATGTTTTACTATTTGATTAATGAATAATTAAGAGTTAAAGTATTTTGACAAGAACTGAAAAAACAATTGTTAACCTCTTGAGACAGTTAAAAGTGGTTACTCATTTGTCTCCTCAAAAAAGGAATTTAAGAAAGGCCTAGGGGGCTCGAGAAAAAAAGAAGATCAGATGGGTGAAGGGAGCAAAGCAGTTCTACCTAGAAGTCCTTGAGATTGGTGGAATAAACCAGTGGGAAAAACTTGAGTACAGTCTGAGAGGTATGTGAATTGAGGTTGGACTATGAGTCCTGATGCCCATGATACCTGATTGCAACAGACTCATTTTACTATTTGGAGGAGGAAGATCTCGGGGGAGAGTCTGGACGTAATTGCCAGACTCACGGCTGGGTGGTGAGATCTTCCTGAAAAAAAAGAACTACATAACTACAAGGTAGTGAAGAGATAAGTAATCAAACCCTTGACTTAGTGATCATTAAATAAAATGATTCTATAGTGATTGATGGATAAAATCCAGGATTGTGCTTTGCTAGTTAAACCGAAACTATCTATGCTATATTTTAAGCTAGTAAGAAGTAGCCTACATATCTAACCAGAGATTTATTAGTGGTCTGAATGTAGAAAAACTTATGTATTTAAGCATAGAATTAAGCTAAATCTAAAATAGAGATTTGCTCATGTTACATAGAGAAACATAAAGCAATTATCTATAAATATTTAGACAGATAATTGTTAACAATATGTTCCATATGTTCAATATGTTCAACCAAGACTAGCCTAAATGCTGAGACATAACATCGTTAATATTATGCAAATGCATTGGCCTTCTGTACGATGTACACTTTTATAAAACAAATGATAACTTTAAGTGACAACCCGACATAACTCTTTTAAACTGGAGAATTAAAATTACATATAAGGAAATTGTCAAATACTAAGAACACAGCTAATTCTTGTAAATTTATTAACTGTAGAGAGAATGCTCATTATCAAATGCAAGGGCTCGAAGTAATACTCGGTAGATTCCAGAAAGGAAAATAAGTTAACACAGTCCATAAATATATTCATAACTTAATCAAACGGAAATAGTAAATCCATGTACAGGCTCTGTAGAGTCCATTGAAAATGAAATGACAAGCTTCAATATCGAAAGCTGAACAAAAATTAAAGGAGCTCTAAACCATGGAAAGTTAAGTGCATTTATCAACACTGTATTAAAACCCTCGAAATACTTTCAAACCAAAATTACAACTTTCGAAAATAAACTAAAGTCAAACCCTTGGCAAGGCCAAAACCACATATGTTTATGCCATGGAGAATTTGGAACAAATCGTTTCGTCGAATACCCAAAACCATTTTAAAACAAAGTATCAAATACAAACGATGGTCGGCTTGTAGCCTTCGCCTAAATACACGCTTTCACCCAAAAAAGCCAGGATAACATCTAGTGGAGAGATTACAAGCATAGCCACCATATGCATGAAAAAATTTGAGAAAGACAAACTGCCATAGGGTTCGGAAACAAGACCAACTTGGAAACAAGAAGGTGGTAACCATGAGTAATGAGGAATCATTTGAGCCCATCACAACCACAAGTGAATGGTTTCGGTAAAGTTTGATACCTGTAAATGCATAGAGAGTGAGATTAAAATAAAAACCCTTAACGCTGAAGTTAAATTAGTACTCAGAGGAACTGCAAGATACCTGAGACAAGGCAGTACTGGAATGTCGAAGGCTGCTTGCGCTAGAAACCCATGTATCAAGTTAACAGTTGCTCAAATCAGGGAAGATGGAAAAACCTAAAGCAAACCCTGTCATAACTATTATTACCTCCTCGAGGTCAATAACCTCCAAATTCATCTTCATCTGGACGGGTAAGCCAGCGGAAACGTGCATCCCTTGCACAGTGGACCAAATGAGTAGAGTAAACTATCTAGGTAACTTCGAAATAGAGTTGGAAACTAGAAGCAAGTACCCAAATCAAGGAGGAAAGAAAAATTTCTGGGTACCTACAGGATAGGGTTTGGCGTAGCTCTCCATCGAGATAGGAATGTGCAGACAAAAACCCTCCCTGTTGCAGTGAAGGCTTGTTCCGGTTGTAGAGCAGAGAACTAGAGAAATTACACAACACAAATGAAACCACTTGTGGCAGGATGTTGAGGGAGCAATTACGACGTTAAACCCTCAGTGCCGAGGATCGTCGGATTGCCAAACCCAAATCAGAGGGAGAAAGCCAAGCCAAGTGTCCCGAGCTACCAGATCCTTCTAGCGTCAGACACCATGTCATTAAACATATGAGTAGCATATGTTATGTGGAGTACTGTCGACTTTATTTCCCTTAAAAATGACATTAAAACTATAGTGTGGAGAATGTTAGGTCTGGTTATAACTTCAATGCATATACCAAAATATATTTAAAGGTTGACACATCATTGCATGATAAGATTGTTAACTATTATCATATTGTAAGTTTGATATATGTTATCGCATGATAAAGGTTCGGGATTTGTAAAGTTTTTTTTTTAGGTTAATATTTATTGTTGTTATATGTGTTACATTGTGGGTGTAAAGCAAGAGCAAAACTCTCTTTCTTAGATAAATATTTCTCACTTCCCTTTCTACAAAGATTCAGTTATGAGGAAAAAGTAGTATTCACACTCCCCTTGTACGACAATTTAGTTTTGAGGGAAAATGGCCATATATTTTAAAATTGAGAATTTTGACAGTTGGCATCACTTTAGACAATAATATTCTAGGGTAATTAAATATTTATTATAAAATTTAGAAGTTAGTATTTGAGGAAAAAAATAAAAAAAAATGAAATAAGGTAAAAAAAAATATGGACACAATGGTTAAAACACGCCCACATGAAATGGTTTGTGCCTAGTTGAGATTTATAAATCCAATACTATAGTTCAAGTATTCCACATAAAATAATCATAATATGTTAAAACAAGTGCTACATAGTAGCTAGTCCCTGTTGCTTAGCTTAATTACACTAAAATATAATAAAGACAAAGATTCCATCACAAAAATAAAACAACTAATAAAATATTGTATTATTTAATGTCATCACCAAAAGATAAGAAATATGATTAACTAATATTGTCTATGATAACATATATACCCCTTTATATATGTGTGTGTGTGTTCTTTTTTATTAATATATAATTTTATTAATTAAATTGATTAATATTTTTAATAAATAATAAGTCATGCTAAATGAAAATAGGGAGAAAAATTATAGTTTATGAAAATGGAAATAAGTAGAAATAGAATAATATATATATTATTACAATATATAATATATATATATATATATATATAATATATATATTATATATATAAAAATATAATATTAAAATATATATATAATATAATATATAATATATATATAATATAAAACAAAATCAAAAAAGTTAAATAAAAAAAAAAAAATGAAAAACAAATAGTAAAACTAATAGAAAGGAAGTTATAAAAACCATACAAGACTCAATCAATTACCATTCTAATACCATCAAACAACTAAAAAGCACAAAAAGTTAAGAATAATATTATAAAAAATTTGAATAAGATATTATAATTTTAAATTAATTTTAAAAAATATATAAATATAAAAATAAAATATTCCATTTCACCATATAGAAGAAAATAATGACTATGCCATAATAAGG
This sequence comes from Pinus taeda, assembly GCA_000404065.3. Classification (NCBI taxonomy): domain Eukaryota; kingdom Viridiplantae; phylum Streptophyta; class Pinopsida; order Pinales; family Pinaceae; genus Pinus; species Pinus taeda. The sequence continues at coordinate 39,865 of APFE030785093.1, forward strand.
CTCTATATATAAAAGTTAAAAATATAATTTGGATTATAGAATGATAAGAAAGTAAAATGATTGGTTATATAAAAAAATACTTTAAAGATATGATTAAATCATAAGAAAATCAATATTAGTGATATGTGCAAAAATATAAGTAAGGGCCCATGTTATTGCATAGAAGTTATCATAGTTATATTTAGGTAATTGTAAAAAAAACGTCACAACTATTGAATAACAAAATGCTATTAAATGGTAATTATGTACCAATTTTAGTAGAGAACCAAAAAAACTATATAAAAAAGAGTTTTCATGCATCCTTGTGACTTAACCATTTGAGTTTTGGGTGATTCACATGGTTGTTCCTTTTATAGCCATGTAAATCCATCCAACATGAAATGTCAGCCACCTTCGGCACAATGAATGCATGAACTCCTATCATAGGCACTCTATAGTTAGCATACTAAAGAGCCTATACCTTCATAATAATTGAAGGTTAGAATTGAGCATAATTTTGGTGTTGATGTCAAAAGAGCATATGCATGGTGTGCCAAGTGCAGGGGGAGTCTCATGGTTGTGTAGTCTTTAGTAGAGAACCATCATAGTAGTAAGTCAATTAAAAATGCTAAAATATTATAACTATGAGGGTTATATGGCCCAAGATTTGAAGGAATTTTTTCCTCAAGAGATTAGCTCAGATGCTCCTGGAAATTACATAGTTGGATTGTGCTCGAAAAGGGATTTCTAATGGTATGTAGAAGTCCAAAAAAGGTCTCCAAGATCAAAAGATATGGTTGGTCAAAGTTAGCAATCAAACTTGGTGATTTGGCCACGAGGGCCTTGTTGTCCAGTAAGCACATAGGTGGCACTCGATGGAAAGGTGGCAACATGGGATAAGCTCAGGAGGTATAACGCGTGGGTCCTACCTGAGACATGTCCCCTATGAAGTTTTCCCCCGGGAGTTTCAAGTGTAGCATAGGTAAAAAGAGTTAGGGAGACAGGCACTGGGTGAGATGGCACAAAGATGTGCAATAGGTGCGAAGGCAAACCAATCAAAAACTCAAGAGAGATGGCCTGAGAGGTCCCACTAGGGACACATCACCCCAGAGATCTGACCCTCGAAGACCCAAAAAGAGTTAAAGGCCAAATGTATGGGGATAGAGAGCTAGGAGGACATGGCTAAGTGACGAGATTGAGAGATGTGTGATGATTGGCAAAAGGAGGACCCCATAAGTAACTCATCTTAGAGGTTATTCCTTGGAATATTCAAAGGGTTCTCCAAACGTTATGCGTAGACGAATCTGTGGAGGCGGGGATATCTCTAGCAATTACAACACAAAATGTCCATAATGCCAAAGACGTTAACAAAGAAATTTCATGAAAAACCAAGGCCCGAGACCCCCTCTCCTTCATACTGGTGACACAACACAATGCCACATGGTGCATTCTAATTGGATGATGGATATAGGTGGATGCATAAGTAGCAACAATGGTGGTAGATGACATAGGAAGCTCATAGGCCTGGGATGATGTTAGCATGATGTAAGACATGGACACATGGCAGTCTAGGACTGTGACACATGACATGTAGTTTTGGCACTTTCGAGTACCCAAGTGAGCTGAAAATGGATGAGATGTGGAACCACTCAGATCTTAACACGTGCTATTTGGTACAGGTGGAAGACATGTTAGCTAGCTAGCAAGGACACATCATCTTAGAAGAAAGGCCCCAGAATATTTGGAAGGCGCACAAGCTAAAACACCTAGGGAGGTAGTTCCAGGACATGGTGGCATCCAGGTGGTGAAGACACACCATCCCACAAGGACACATCATCTCGGACCCTGGAAGGCCATACACCCTAGCAGTTTCTAAGTGACCTACAAGTGTTTTCTCTGGGCTGACGATGCGTCGAGAGGATGTGGCAGATGACAAATCACCTCAAAATTTATCATATTGGTACAACTCGGCCCCACAATACACATCACCCTAGAGGTCACTCCCCAAGATTTTTCATTGCGGCGCAGTTCAAAATGTCTGGGGTGACTATGCACCAAGACATGGTGGAAAGAACTACACTGGCTCAATAGTGCTATGTGGCAATACACACATTTAAGGAGGCTCATGGATTGACACAAAGGTTGGAGAAGGGGACCCACCAGGACACATAACCCTGGAAGTCTTACCCTAAAATTATTTTAGGGCGCAACATTGCAAATCGTCGGGGTAACAAATCCCGGGGACGAAGAAGTTGGCAACATTTTACGGTTTTGTCAATTGACAAAAGGGCATCGAGGCGCCAGGTTTGTGATGTTATCATGTGCAATGTGACCAAGGGGTTGTCATGGCAAACATTTTTAATTACAAAATTTATAGCCCTTTGGGCTTATTGCTTGGACGTATGGGCATAAGAATTGTGGTCATATGTTTCAAAGGGATGTGTGTTTATAAGGCTTGAGTAGGTCAACAACTATCTTAGCCCATGCACTATTTTTGACATTTAGGCCATTTCTGGAGGTGCACTAGAGTTGGAACAAATTTGTTAAAACTTGTAAATGCTAGAAATGCCTTAGAGATCAAGTCAAGAACATCAAGATGGTCATGACACTTGGTCACTCACATAAAGGAATTAAGACTGATGGCACAACAATGATTGAATGTGATGATCACCATTCATGGCGTAGGCGGTTTTCATTGCACCAACATGGGACTCCACATTTAGTTGTATAGGTGATTGTGAAAGAGAGCCATTTTGTGTAATTAAGTCTTCTGATATCGTGTTACATTATTTCTCCTTTGAGTGCTTTTATGTAATTAATGTATGTTCTTGAACTATGTGAATGAGCTAATGCAATGGAACAAAATTAAGGGAACATTGAGTTAGAGGATGTGACACAATGTTGTTGTGAGGAGAGAAGTGAGCTATGCTATGTGAGAGAGAATATTCCTATCTAGAAGAGCACATTGAGAGCAAAATGTGTTGATTGTTTGTGGGACGAGTTAATTGTGTGTGTGTCATGTGTGTTGTGAAATGTTCTCATTGAAGTGTTGAGCTAATGTTGAAGTGGTGAAGAACATAGAGTGCATCAGAGCTGAGTGTACAAAGGAGTTGTAAGAGACAATAGACCAAGTTCTTTATGCATTTTTGTAATAAAGCTAGGCCATTATTCTTGGTTTGAAATTGTATGAAAAATATGACAGTTGGTTGAAGTTGATTGTGGCTTGCATTTATAAGAAGTTGGAGCCTCTTGGAATTTTTTGGCTTGCTAATTTGAAGGGGTATGGAGCCTCCTGTGAGTGGATACTCACAAGCAAATTGATGTAATTTAGTAGGAACTCAGATTACATCATAATAACAAATAGATTAGTTTCCCTTTTGGGTTTCCACCTTAAATATTTGTGTCCATGTGTATGTTGCTCATATTGATGATGTGTGTTCATGTGAATGATTTACATTGTTTCTTATGTATCTAGTTGTGAATTATCACATGAGTGATTGCCAAGTTAAGAGAGAAAATAAGAATTGGGATAGATTGTTGAAGTTAGCATTAATTACTAATTCAATTCTCCCCCCCCCGCCCCCGGCCGCCATTAATTCCTTATTCCAAAAATTAGTATCAGAGCCTAGTTCCTTCAGGAACAATTTAACCACTAGAAGGTAGATCTATAAGGAATCATGACTAGACAAGAGAATTAGGATGCTTGTTCAAGTAAGATATTAGCCTTTGATGGGACAAACTATGTTTTTTGGAAAGTTAGGAGGGAGGTCTATCTCATGTCACTAGGGGTAGATGTTTGTAGCTCTGTATTAGTTGATTATGTTCTCCCAGCAACCCCTCCTATAGATGTAGATGGTAAAAAGATCTATAGAAACAATGCAAAGGACAAGAGTGCCATTCTCTTCAGTCTCGGTCAATACAAACAAGTAAAGGTAATGCAATATAAGTCAGCCAAGGAAGTGTGGAGCAAACTTAATATGAGTCATGAAGGAGATGAGAAAGTTAAGCAATCCAAGCTTCAAACCTTCAGAATGAGATTTGACAGCTTAAGGATAAATGAAGAAGAAAGCATAACATAATAATTCCTTAGAGTTGATGAAGAAACAAACATGATTATAGGACTTAGTGAAGATCTCAAAGAGGAAATAGTTATTCAAAATGTTTTGAGATATTTTCCTATGACATTCAATGCCAAAAAAATCAGCCATTGAGGAAATGACAAATTTGAAGAATCTCATAATGGACCAGCTACATGGAACACTCACAGACTATGAGATGAGATTAGGAAAAGAGAAGATTGAACCAAAGCCGAGACAACATTCAAAGTGTCTAAGAAGACTAAAGAGCACAAAGATTACCAAGAATGTTCCAGTTGTGAATCTCATCAAGATATGGCGCATTCTGCCAAAAAGTTAAAATGTGGTTCAGGCAAGTATAAGGGCAAGCTACCCTTCAAATGCTTTGATTGTGGAAGAGTTGGGAATTTTGTATCCAAGTGTCGTTATAAATAAGATCCAGAAAAGGATAAATATCAAAATCCCAAATATAAAGCTCAAAATTATCAGAAGAATAAATCCTTCAAGAAGAAGGGATTTACTCTAAAGAAGATAGTTTTGCACCAGAAACAAACAATGAAGATTCTTCAAAAGGTGAGGCTAATGAATGCTTACTCATGGAATTTGAAGATGAATTCAGATCCAAGAATGACTCATAACTTGAGGAAGAATGAGAAGGAGTAGTGGATCTCGAAGGGGAGCTCATTAGTGCTCTTGATGAGATAAAGAAGGCCATAAAGAAGAACAAGCAACTAAAAGAGAAACTATTGTGAGATGAAGAAGGTATGTAAAAATTTGATAATGAGGAGTTTGTTTATCAAAGAGAAAAAAATTGAAGAAGCCATTAAAAGAAAATACATCCTAGCACTTCAATTGGAAGAAAAATAAAAGACATGTCAAAAAATTGAGGATGAGAATAGACTCTTGAAACTAGAGTTGAGGAGATGATTTCAAAAACATGTAAAGGAGAAATTTTGTCCCTAAAAGTCAAGTTGGAGGAAGAAAAAGAAAGGACGAGGTGCTAAATGATTCGATCCTCGAATGGGAAGAGAATTGTCACAGCTTAGAAGCAAAAATCATATCTTTGAGAACATATCTTAAGAAGTCTAAAACTGAGAAGGATTTGGAAAAAAAATTTGTCCAAGGGACAGAGAAATTAAATCACATTTTGAGAAATAAAAGGTCCCGAACAAATAAGATAGGTCTGGGATACACTGAATCACAAAAATCTTTTAAATAAAAGACACATTTTAGGTCCGCAAGATTCGAAGGCCCCCAAATCTTTTCAAAAGTATTACAAGGAAGAGCCAATGAAGATAAACCAAAAACAAATAGAGGAGCACTCAACGTCAGAGCAAGAATGTTAACTTATCATATATTCCTCCACACAAAGATGTAAATTAGTCAACAAGACAACAAAGGTACAAGCAACTAGCTCAAGCTCGTCAATATCAGGTACCCAAATTTGTTCTATGGAAATTCCTATAACTGTCATATATTTGGATATAAAGTCATTAATTGCAGAATTGTTAAAGTTGAAAGAGACGAAAATATCATATATAGAAATTATCAAAATTCTAGAGCTTGAAATTCATTCTCCAGGAATAGGAACCCTTTCTCTCCCTTGATGGATGAAATTAAATGCTTCAAGTGTAATAATTTTGGTCACAAGGAAAGTGAGTGCAAAATTAGGTTTGGGTACCCTTCCAAAGCACAATACATTAAGCAACCAACATACCCTAGGAACAAGAAGATTTGGAAGTAGAATACCAAGAAAAATGAGGAATGTGGACTTGCTTTGTATGTACATGATCAAGGAAACATATGGTATGTGGATAGTGGCTTATCTAAACACATGACTGGGGACACAAATAAATTATTGTTTCTGAAAGAAAAAAGATAAATGGAATAATGTCACCTTTGGAAATAATTCTCCAAGAAAATTAAGGGGAAAGGCATAATCAGTCTCGATGAGAAGACCAAGTCCCAAAATGTGTTGCATATGGAAGGTCTCAATTTTCTCAGTGTAAGTCAAGTTTGTGATAATGGCGAAAATGTGACTTTTCAATCTAAAGATTGTGAGATTCGAAAAGTAGAGAATGGGAAGCTTGTGGGAAAGTTAGTTAGAACTCACAATAATGTGTATGTGTTTGATGATTCTAGAGTAAGCTACTGCTTGAGTAAGATAAATCAAACTTGATTGTGGCATAGAAGACTTGGTCATATAATTTTTCATAGCCTAAGAAATATTAATAAAAAAAAATTAGATAGAGGATTTCCAATATTGTCAAAGGCTAAAGCCTGATAGCTTAATATACAAGTCTTTTCAGTTTGACAAGCAGACAATGACTCAATTTAAGATGAAGGAATTCTCAACCTCTAAACCTCTAGAGATGGGTCACACTAATATATGTGGTCCTACAGGAACAAATAGCCCAAGAGTAGAAAGGTACTTAATTTTATTTATTAATAATTTTACCAAGCCCACTTTGATAATTTTGTTGAAAAAATAAATCATAAGCTTTGAAAAACTTCAAGATATTTAAAGCTTAGGTTGAAAATGACAAAGATCTTAAGATTAAATTCTTATTATCATACAAAGGAGAAGAATTCACCTCGAGAGAGTTTGATTTAATGACTTTATGAATAACATGGCATGAGGAGGCAATACACGGTGGCCAGAACACCACAACAGAATGGAGTAGTAGAGAGAAAGAATATAACAATTCAGGAGATGGACAAAGCAATGATGGTTGAAGGGGAGGTTCCACACACCTTCTTGGGAGAAGTAACACAAGTAACTATCTATATAGAAAACATGACACAACCCAAGCCTAACAGTGATAAGACACCTTATGAATTGTGGAAAGGGAGACCAACTTTAGTGAAACACTTCAAGGTATTTGATAGAAAATGTTATATCAAGAGAAATAATAAAGATCTTGAAAAATTCGACCCTCAAGTTAATGAAGGTATATTTATTGGGTATTCATGCAAGAGCAAAGGCTACAAGTGCTTCAACAAGAGGAAAAAAAGGGTTGAAGATTGCATTGATACTATAGTGGATGAAATGCTACCACATTCAAAGCCATCTAGAGAATGAGAACTCGGCTGAAGAAGAAAATTCAGTCTCCAGATTCTCAGATCAAGAAGAAGAAAAAGTAGAAGAAGAAGACGAAGAAGGAGATGTAATACATAGGCACAAAATTCCCTCCAAGTATGTGTAGAAATAACACCCAGAAGTCAAATTATAGGTGATTGTAGACTTGGTATTCAAACTACAAGGACATTCCTTGGCAGTCCAAGCTGCACAAATCTTGCCCTACTATCACAAATTGAACCCAAAATTCTTAGTCAGGAAACTGAAGACAAGTTCTAGGTGAAAGAAATGAATGAAGAATTTGACCAAATTGAGAAGAATGACACTTGGGAGCTTGTCCCTAGGCCCAAATAAAAAACCGTTATAGGCGCCAAATGGGTCTTTAAGAACAAGATAAATGAGGAAGGACAAGTGATAAGGAACAAAGAAAGATAAGTTTGTAAAAGATATGCACATATATAAGGAATAAATTTTGAAGAGACCTTTGCACCTGTAGCAAGATTGGAAGACATCAAAATGTTTCTTTCTTTTTCCAACCATAAGAATCTCAAATTATATCAAATGAATGTGAAATCAACCTTTCCCAATGGAGATTTGGAAGAGGAAGTTTATATAAAATAGCCAAAAGGGTTCATTCTCTCATAAAACAAGGATTATGTTTGCTGACTGAAAAAAGGCTTTGTATGGGCTCGTTGTTGCTTTAAATTCATTAAGTTGTTCATCCTTAAAATATCCTACAACTTGTGTTTCACATGCTATCCTCATCCATTTACCTTAGGGACTACCCCCGTTGACTTGTCTAAGAGAGAGTCTAAACAAAGTGAGTAAGGACTAGAGTAACACCGCTTACTCTGAGCATTGTCACGGTGCCTAGACACTTTGTGCAACAATAGGGCTCAAACAAGTCCCTAGAGCTTGGTATGCCAGATTGGACAAATATCTTCAGCAACAAGGTTTCAAAAGAGGGACTGTAGATAGTATTTTGTATGTGAATTCTAAGGATGATGATTAGTTAATTGTTGTGGTTTATGTAGATAATATCATCTTTGGAAGCAATTTGAAACTGATGGGACACTGATTTGTTGAGTTTATGTAGAAAAATTTGTGACATTATGGTAGGAGAACTATCCTTTTTCCTTGCGTTGGAAATTACTTAATCTAAAAATGGAATATTCATCTCTTAATCCAAGTATTTAAGAGAAACACTGAAGAAATTTGGGACGGAAGAATGGAAGCCAGTTAGTACCCCCATGGTTACTAGTTGTAAGCTATGTAAAGAAGATGAAGACTCGGTATTGTTATCTATGGCCGAAGCTGAGTACATTGCTACAACCACTTGACGCACACAAATTCTTTGGATGAAGTAGACCTTAAAGTACATAAAGGTAAATTTGAATGATTTAATTCCAATCATATGTGACAATACGAGTGTTATCAACATCTCTACAAACCCTATCATGCATTCAAATACCAAGAATATCCCAATTAAGTTTCATTTTTTAAGAGAACATGTTGTTACTAATGTTTTTCAACTTGAATATGTGGCTACTAATGAGAAACTTGAAAATATATTCATAAAGCCTCTGGCATGAGATTCCTTTGAGTATCTCAAGAAACAAATTGGAGTGGTTACTCCTACAACCAAATGTTTCCTTTTGAATGAGTTTTGTCAATTACTCAGCTTGTTGGTTCAGATAAATGTTGTGCTGCAAAGTTTTAGGCGGATGTTTTTTCATTTTTTGCATCCTCTACCATTAATGTGAAAGGGGAAGAATAAATTTCTGAGTGGAATGATGATTATAAATGTTAGGGTGAGTGCAAAGATGGAGAGAACCCTGCTTGGTTTCAGGGGGAGTTGCTACAACATGGTTTGTAAATGTTTCCATCAGTGCCAAAGGGGATATTGTTGAGCATAATGTTGCCATTGATGTCAAAAGAGTAGATGCATGGCGTGTCAAGTTCAGGGGGAGTCTTATGGTTAATGTAGCCTTTAGTAGAGAATCATTTTAGTAGCAAGTCAATTAAAGAAGATAAAATATTATAACTATGATGGTTGGATGGCCTAACCTTTAAAGATATTTTTTCCTTAGGATACAAACTCAAATTCTATTGGAAATGGCATAGTTGGATTGTAATAAAAAAGAGATTTCTAACAGTATGTGAAAATGAAAAAATGGCCTTCAGGATCAAAAGATATGATTGGTCAAAGTTAGAAGGCCAAAAGCCAGACTTAGTGATTTTGCCATGAGAGCTCTGTAGTCCAGGCAGCACACAGGTGGTAATTGATGGACAGGTAGAAGCATGGGATAATCTCAAGAGGTACAGTGTGTGATTCTTTCCTGGGACATGCCACCCCAAAAGTTCTTCCTTGGGAGTTTCAATTGTAGCCAAGGTAAAAAGAGCAAGGGAGATGGGTGTGGGGTGAGATGGCACAAAGGCGTACAACAGGCCCAAAGGTAGACCAATCAGAAGCTCATGAGAGATGGTGTGGGAGGTCCCACTAGGGACACGTCATCTTGAAGGTTTGACCCCGTAAGACCCAAAAGGAGTGGAAGGCCAAAATTTCAGGAACAAGGAGTTGAGAGGATGTGGATGAGTTATGAGGTTGAGAGATGTGCATTGATTGGTAGAGGGAGGGCCCCACAAATAACCAATACCAGAGGCTCTTCCCTAAAAGATTCAAAGGGTGCTCCATAAGATGGTTTTGACGAGAGGGGACATTTCCAGTAGTTATAACATTAAATGTTTGTCATGACAAAAACTTTAACAAAAAATTTCATGAAAAAACAAGGCCTAAGATCCCCCTTTCCTTTGTGCTAGTGACATGACACAAGGCCACAAGGAACAGATGATAGAGACAAGTGGATGCATAGGTAGAAACAATGATGGCAGGTGACATAAGCAACTCATAGGCATGAGATGATGTCAGCATGACATAAGACATTGACACGTGGCAGTCTAGGACCACAACACACGGAATGAAGTTTTGACACTTTCGAGTACCCAAGTGGGTTGAAAATGGATGACACATGGCACCACTCAGAGCTTGAAATGTGGCATTTGATATAGGTGGCATACATGTTAGTGTACTGGCATGGATACATCAACCCTGAAGAATAGCTCTGGAATATTTAGAAGGTGGAAAGGCTAATACCGGAGGAGGTATTTCTGGGACACTGTGGTATATAGGTGGTAAAGAAACATCATCCCAACTATTTTGTGATCGATCTATGTATGCGGTGTGAGGTCCCAGAGGGACACATAATCCTGAACCCTTTAAGGCTAGAAACCTTGACATTTTCTAAGTGATTTGCAAGTGTTTTCTCCAAGTTGACGAGGCATCGGGAAGATGTGGCAGATGACAGATCACCTTGGACGTTATCCTATTGGTACAACTCGAATACACAGTACACATCACCCTAGAGGTTAATCCCCGGGAGTTTTCATTGTGGTGCAGTTCAAAATGTCTGAGGTGACTAGGCACTGGGACATGGAATACACGCATTATTGGGAAGCCCATGGATTGGTGCAAAGTTTGGAGACATGTACCCACTAGGACACATAAACCTAGACAATTTTGAGGGCACATCATTGCAAATCATTGGGGCAATGGATTTAGGGGACTGAGAAGTTGGAAATATTTGACGGTTTTGTTAGTTGACGAAAAGGTGCCCATGAGCCAATTTTGTGGTGTTCTCATGTGTAATGTGGCCAAGGGGATGTCACGACAAACACAATTAATTATGGAAGTTACAACCCTTTGGGCTTATTTCTAGGAGTTGCGGGCATAAGCATTGTAGTCATATGTTTCAAAGGGATGTGTGTTGAAAAGAATTGAAAAAGTCGGCAACTATCTTAGCCCGTGCACTATTTTCGGTAGTTATGCATTTATGGAGGTGCACTAAAGTTGGAACAACTCTACTAAAACCTGAAACACTAGAATTGTCTTAGAGACTAATTGTAGAGAATCAAGATGGTCATGGCACTCAATCACTCACACAAAGGAATTAATACCAATAGCACAAGACTTATTGAATGGGTTGATCATAGTTAATGGAATAAGTGGTTTTCATTGCACTAACATGGACCTCCTCATCTAGTTTTACAAGTGACTATGAAAGAGAGCCCTTCTGTGTAATTAAGTCCTCTGATATCATGGTGCATTGTTTATTCTTTGAGTGTTCTGATGTAATTAATGTGTGTTCTCGAACTATTTGAATGAGCTAATGCAAAGGAAAAAAAATTGAGGGAACATTGAGTTAGAGGATGTGACACAATATTATTGTGAGGAGAGAAGTGAGTTATGGTCTGTGAGAGAGAGTGTGTCTATCTAGAAGACTAGCTTGAGAGTAGAATGTGTTGACTATTTGTGGAATGAGCTAAGTGGGTATGTGTAAGTTGTGTGTGTTGTGAGTTGGTGTCATTGAAGTGTTGAGCTAATTCTAAAGTGGTGAATAATAGACAATGCAATAACCCTGGGTGTGCAGAGAAGGAGTTGTAATAGAGAACAAACCAGGTTCTTTGTGCCTTTTTATAATTATAAAGGTAGGCCACTATTTTTATTTTGAAAATTGTATGAAAAATATGACAGTTGGTTGAAGCAGGATATGGCCTACATTTATAAGAGGTTGGAGCCTCTTGGCAAGTTTCAGCTTGCTAATTTGAAGGGGGTTGGAGCCTCCTGTGAGTGGGTGCTCACAAACAATTTGATGTAATTAAGTAGGAACTCAAATTACATCATAATAACAAATAAATTGGTGGTTTTTCCAGTTTGGATTTCCATGTTAAATCTTTGTGTCCATATGTGTATGTTTCTCATATTGATGGTTTGTGTTCATGTAAATAATTTACATTGTTGCTTATGTATTTAATCGTGAATACTCACATGAGTGATTTCCAAGTTGAAAGTGAAAATAAGAATTGGGATAGATTGCTGAAATTAGCATTAATTACTAATCCCCGCCCCTCCCCTTCACAATAATTCCTTATTCCAACAGTTAGTACTTTGGTGGTTTTGTGTCTTTTCAAGATATGGAGAACCACAATCCAATATGCACCATTCGCACTTGGAACTGTGCTATTTGAGCTTGAAGCTTGCCTATAAATTGAAGGCTATGCAACAACATTTGAGTAGGAAGACTTTCAAGGTTATGTTACTTGATGATTCTTGAGAGCCACTATCTCGAGCTATCACCTTATACAATCATAACCACAAGCTTGTATTAGGTCTCTTCATTGGAGAGCCTAAACACACTTCTTCATTTTATTAGAGAGGGTGAGTTTCATTGAAGTAAAAACAAACACTCCCAAAGAGAGTAAGAATTCCCATAAGCTCAAATCATTATCTATGGTGCAAATTATTAGTTATTTCCACTGATATATGAATATTCTTGTTTCATTTTTATGTCTTTTATGCAACTTTCATGGTTCTTGTTTATTTTCTTTGTTTGTTTATATATTGTAAGAATGTTCATTGCTTAGAGCCTCTCTTCTAATTTGGATTGTCTTTTCTGTCCTAAATCCATCCCATCTAGGGCCTAAAAAAAAAATTCAACTATTCAATTTAGTAGAATTATCTTTTTGTCATTATGTAACTTGCATATATGTTTCTTTAGAACTCACAGAAGTTTTGTGACTGCACATCTACCATCCATGATACTTGTATAAATATTTTCATATAGACCCACAAAATTCACCTCATGTATGGTTCATTTTGAAAGATTTTCAGTGTCAATTTAAAATTAGGTGGTAGGTTTTATTTTTATGTGCTCTGTAAGCCTCATATATCTATATTTACTTTCAACAATGTTACCAACTTAATGTGAACTTTATCGAGCTTTCGTCTTTTGGAGATCACATCAAATCACAGTTTTCAATTTTGATTTTGAAGAGTGGTGATGCAACATCACCATTTTGTCATTTTAAGGTTGAAATTCCAATATTTTTCAACCAATGCATCAAAAAAAAATATCATGATTAGTGTTGTAGCATTTTTTGGTTTTGATAAGATAGAATATTTGAAAAAATGTTAAGTTAGGATATGGACATAACAATAGTAAATAAAATGTTAGTGAAAGAAAATATTTTGATGATAATGTCCATATCAAAGAAAATGTTAGGTTAGATGCTCTAAAAAATCAAGGCAAAAACAAAATGTTAGGTTAGAAAGAAAAGAAAACAAATAAACTCTAAAAGTGAGCAAGTCTAAATGCCACTACTATGTTTCTGCAAAATAATAGTTGTGTGCAGCTTGTCTTAAATGCCACAACCCATGACAGTCAAATAGTTTAATCTTGACTGCTTCATGCTTCAAATTTGACGTTATAGTTAGAGAATAAAGATCTGACCAAACTATTTAATCTTGGCAGATCAATAGTTAGGTAGAGAATAATAGGGTGCTCATCAGTTTAATGTAAGCCCTTGGAGGTTATAAGGGTAGATTTTGATAGTTTGTTTTGTAAAATAAAAGGAAAGGAAAAGGGTTTGCTAGCTTAAATGAAACCATTAAGTGAAGAAAAAATGATAGGATAAGCAAAGCGTAAGTAGAGACAGGTTGCAGAAGTTTGATTATTCATTGGACAAAGGGTACATTTATCATGTCTCATCATATGTTTCTATGTCCATGAAGAAATTACACAAAGCAAATGAAGGTCTATAAGGTCAATTAATTAACTTCCCATTCATCTCCATTCATCCCTATATTCACTAATTTCCCATTCCTACCTTCATACATTCAAATTCATTCATTTTCCATTAAAACCCTTTTCCTAAGTTCAAAACCCTTTTTGCTTAGGAAAAGTAAAAATCCCAAGTAAAATCCCTTTTTACATGAAAAACCCACAAAATATGTTTTCCTTAAGTATTGATGCACATATGAAAAGCAAATAAACCATTAAAAAGCATAATACTTAGTGAATTTCCCTTTTCTGCATATATTTACCCCTTTTCTGCTCAAATTTCATATTAACTCTAGCCTATAATATTAGACCCCTAAAATTCTCCTTTCCTGTATATATTGAATCCTTTATTAAAATACCCCAAAAACCATAAGTTTTATAATAAAACTATGTATTTCATAACATATCGCATCAGCAATCGCAAGCCTTTCCACATGAATACGCTCTCCCCGCATTGCGACATGCGATTACAATGGGCCCGGACTCGACACAATATATAACATAACTCATCGCCATATCGCATTCGCCTCCATCGCAAGTACCAGCTATAACATTACCATCTGTCGATGCGATCTCCGATTGCGAATGCGTGACAGACCCGACGCAATATATATCATACCTCAATATCATTTCACATCCACCTCCATCGCAAGTCCCAACTATAACATTACCATCTGTCGATGCGATCTTCGATTGCCAATGCGCGATGGACCCGACACAATATATATCATACCTTAATATCATTTCACATTTGCCCTCATCGCATGTCCCGCTAAGCATTACCCTCCACTAAACCGCGATTGTGATATGCGATATAAACCCGGACCCGATGCCATTTATCCGCCCACATTTACATTATTTCAAATCCGCGAAATGTGTTTTGCGAGGGTTTTATGTGTTAAATTATTTTTATGATTTAAACGAAGAATTAACCTTAAACCTCCATTACACTGCTAATCTGGGTTTTAAACCATGATAAAGCCATTCCACCATAATTAATCATTGGGCCCCTCCATTTCCTCTTTCGCACTGCTCTTTCACTCCTCCACCATTCGATTTCGACCATTGAAATCCAACAGCCCTCGACAATTTCGAGTTAGCTCTCTGTATGATCGTTACCCACCCAAAAAGCGGTATTCCACCGTCCTCCATTGCTACGTGTCAAGCTCAAGTTATTTCGGGTGACCCCCTCCTAAAACTGCCCATGCCTAATAAGCGGTGCGATGAAAACCACCTTGCGCAAAAGACAAAATGGTCATTGTTCACTTCGCGCCATATTTCAAAAGGAAAATTGTTTTTCCCGTTTAAACGCCAAAATGATCATTTTGCTCTGTTTTGCCAGTTTTACACAGCAAAGCCTCCATAAGCCTCTGCGACCAATTAAACCATCATTTTACCTTTCAATACGCTATGGACTCCTTCCAATAGCCTTTCAAGCTCAAATAAATCCATTAAAGACATACTGTCACCTTGTTTTTCTTAATGATTTCTATGTTTTGTAGGTAAAAACTCCAGTTCTAGGCTTATAAACAAAAAGCCTGCATACAGTTTGAAGATAAATATGAAGACCATATCAAATTGCTTCACCCTGTAACATAAAATCCAAAGCAATTTAATTTTGAAAAACACAGTAAAAATCTGAAATCCACAGTGAGGATAAAAGGATCACAATAAAGGTTACTCAACACGGTGAAAGCATATTAAACAGAGTTTAAAAAGTATCAAATAAAAGACAATTGAAGGAATCAACCAGCGTAAAGAAAGCAAACAATCGGTCAGCCTAAAGGGCAAAATATCAAACAAAAAAAGCCAGCATAAAAGGGACAGCGAGAAGCAGTTCAAGAGCTTCCCCTATCTTCTTGCATGAAGATCTTTTCCTTTCCTAGAATAAAACTTAATCAGTTTTAGGATATTTCCTTAGTTTCATTATTGTATAAATAACTCTCTTCATGAGATGTTATTGGTTCAAAGTTCAAGATTCATATTTCATTACTTGTAAAGTCTTGACTGTTAATTCTACTTTGAACCTGGAAACCACCTTTGAAGGAAGCTTTTCTAGACACTTGATGTACTCAGTCTTTCTAGAACCTTAATACAAAGCAGAGGATTCTGAATCTGGTTTTACATAGTTTTATGTTATCCTATAAGTTTTTCTAGCTATCAATCATTGTGTTTTTCTTCATATGCTTATGACTTATAAAGATATCTAGGTAGGAATAATTGTGTCTCAATTACTTCCTATAAGCTCCTGAAGTGATCATCTATTAAGAGAATGGATTAATGAACTGTTTGTTTAGCTAATCCCCTCTAATCAATAAATCATCAGCATCTTGTGTAAGCATTAAGTATACTGCTTTGAACCTTTGGAACGTAGTTTAGAAGGTTTTCCAACTTATAATTGTTCAATTTTACAGTCTAGAAACTGTGATAATCATATTTTTTGTTGCCTTCTACTCACCACTATTTTTTTATCTATATCACTGTGTAATGATTTATAGCAGCCCTTTGCTGAAGTATTAATATAACCCAAAGGGTTAAGTATTTCAATTCTACATCTGTCTTCATTCATTGGTCTTCCAAAATTAAAACCAAAAACCCCCAAAAAACAATTATTTTAGATGCTTTGGCATTGGTAGCTGACCTACTACTATCTCAGAGGTACAACAATTAGGAAAGACATGAAAAAACATGTTGAAGTGCAAAAGTGGTGATATACCATCACACCCTTTTTTTGGGTTAAACTTCAAACATTTTTTATCATGGCAATAAAGATCAAATATCATGATTACGAAAAACATGAAAAACATACTGAAATGCAAAAGTGATGATGCAATATCACCCTTTAAATTCAAACAATTTTCAACTATGGGATTAAAGACCAAATATCATGACTAAGAAAACCTCTAAAAATCAACACTTAAAGTTTTTCTTTTTCTTTTTTTTTTTAAGTGTTTTTCAAATTTTTCTGTTTATTTTATTTTATTACCTTTGGGGTAAAAACTATGACTTAATTAACATTACAACCTTGACCATTGGTACCATTGAAAACAAAAAAAAAAAACATAAATCTGACTATAAATATAAAAGTGACATTACATAATTTTTGTTTAATTATTAATTATTTTTTTTAATAATTTATGTAAATAAATTAACAAATAGTGTAAATATATACAATTTTTTTAGAAGTAACAATAAAGTAAACAAAGGAAAACCATATTTTTTTTATTTAATGAAAAAAACATTTTTTTTTTAAGAAAAGAAGAAAACATTAAATACAAAAGTTTTTAAAAATACATTATAAACCTTAAAAAGTCAAGAATTAAGAAACACCTGAAAATTAAAATTAATTAAAAAAAAATCACTACAAACTAATAACACACTAAAAAAGATCATTTATAATAAAAATAAAAAATAAAAATAGAAACACTAGAAACTATTAATTTAAAAATTAAAATAACTAATTTTAGCATTTATATTAATAAAATAAATTGAAATAATTAAAAAAATATATTTAATATAAATTTAAAAAATTAATAATAAAAGTTAAACATTATATATAAATATATATATATAATAATAATATATATATATATATAGATATATATATATTAAGCAAAAGATCTTTGTATTAAAAAAGTGGTACATAAATTACAGAGTTCTGAGTTTTAGAGCTCAACAAAAACCAACCAGGGACATGGGTCTGATGCTGAGATAAAAGATAGTGTAGGCAAGTGTGAGGAGGCCTATACTCCCATAGGAGAAACTAGAGAACTTCCTAATAGTTACTAAAAACAAAATAAACAAAAACATAACTAGAGATAAGAACAAAGAGAACTTAGAGTCCAAGAAAAAAAAGACATTAGAGCCACAAAAGAGGTTACCTTGATGAACAAGAAAAGCCCAACTATCACTCTAGGGGGTCCTCCTAGACCACAGGGCATGGCTTGTAATAATCCAGGTCATCTAGAATAGAAAACCCCATGGAAGATGGCTGGTTAGAGGATGAACACTCAAATTGCTAATAGAGAGGAGTGCCACCTTAACCACTGACCTATCTGCCTTTGTTATTAAAGGGTCCCAAACCAATTGAGGCATAATTTGCTTCACCGCAGGACTGACATTGACTAGGCAAGGGGTTGTGAGGCCTGTCATGGTGAGCTTTAGTGTGCTCTGGAGAGAGCAAGGGAAAGTCAACCATGGTTTTAGTAGAGGGAGACACACAAACCTATAGTAGCATGCCCAAGAGGTTGGAAATGCAATGGTAGACAATGTTTGCACGGTGTAGATGAAATTCCATGTCGAGGACATTTCCTTCCAAAACAAGGGTGACATCTTCCCAATCCTTGTAATGGTGGCCAAGGAGGTTGCACAAAGCCCAAAGCTGGTCACCCATGACCCTGAGCTCCCAAGAGTCTGCGTTGGCCACCATTTGAGGATAACGATGAGGGATGTTGCAATCAAAGTTCTTGTCCACTTGCCCATGCTAGGGAGAGAGGGAAGGTCTGCCTCTTCCTCAGCTACCTTTGTTGGCTTTCCCACATTCCTGCACCATGATTTCTATGGGATAAAATGCAATTCCGTAGATCTGAACCTCCACCTTCAAGTAGTAGAGGAAATTGGTGGCTATTATGGTGGGCACCAAGAATTTTAACATTAGTTTCATCTCACCAGACAATAGGGTGATTAAACTTGTGCTTAATGTGCATTAAATGTAGGAGGAGGGTGGACTTGACACCATCTCCTTGCTTTGAACCCAAAACACTGTAAAAGGTGTGTGAGTGATGTCATCGGAAATACATCACCTTTGATATATGTGTTGGATGCATGAAGGAAGTTAATGTTATGGGATGGTTGTATGACACCCAGATTCGAGGGTAAATTATAAAAAAATATAGAATAAAATTTAATTTAAAATAAAAAATAAAAACAACTCATGATTTGTTTCTTTTTTTTTTTTTTTAATTATTATTTTTACTAAAAAAATTTATTTACTTATCTTAAAAATTTTATGGTTTTTTTTTATTTTTTACTTTTCATTTTTTTCTTGTGAATCAAAGTTTTTTATTCATTCAAAGAGTACATCTTCTTATGTCATTTTCCAAAAGCTAGTTGGCATAATACTTACTAGATTTATTGGTCAACCAATGCATACCTAGGTACATATCAAAATGGAAAAATGACAATGATTTACATAAACTAACTGGAAAAAAAAATGCCAAAACACGCATAAAACCAAAAGACAACCAATTAACATCACACATCATCAGAATTGACTGAGATAGGATGGTTTGGACCTAAGACAAGGCATGGCGAGGGCTTGAATTCATAGTGAACTTATCCCTCTGTTATCACAAAAAAAATTAAAAAAAAAATCATTTTTGTAATTTTTATAAAATCTTGACAACTGTGTTGTCAACATTTAAGGTTGTAATAAATAGGTTAATACTCCTAGGAGTGTTTCTGGACCCAATATGGTTGGAAAGCGAATATCGCTCACAATGAGGATAGCACTATTTTCTCTTTTTTTTGACAGGTTAGTTGTCAGCGATTAAGTTATTTTTTAAATATTTAAAGTGTTGATTGTGCTGACCACGTCAGCATCGGTATTTTGAGCGCGGGTGTCTATGTTATGATCGAAAGGGTAAAATGCGAATTTGATCGTGCTTACCTTATGTAATGGTTAAAGGTTTTATGTAATCAATTTCATGTAATTATTGATCATGATTCATAGTCGTGATCAAAGGTGATGTCAAGTTTAACTTGACACATGTGGGTTCACCGTATCTTGTCCCTCATATCCTGTAAGGAGTTATGTTGGTAAGTTATCTGAGTTCTCTTCTTGGCAATTGAAGTTATTTCCACTGTGGACACAACATTGAATCCCATGGATAGAATCTTCCAAAAGGAAAAGAGGTAGACCCCAAACTATCAAAAGGATGAATAAGACTCAGACTCAAGTTCCTATATAGACTCCCATCATGTATGAAAACTCAGAAGCCTCATCTGCCTCATTTTCCCCAAAAAATCCCAAGGTATATCAAAGGAAGAGTGCTCGGCTTCACAAACTAGAGCCTGCATCATTGAGAAGCCCAAAAGCTAACATTGGCTCCACTACTTTTTCAACTTTACCCTCACAGAACATCCCTGCACACAAACTATTCCTGGAGATTCAAAGGGCAAGAAGCCAATAACTGAGGAAATGGGACCAACACTTGATATTCTCAGACCAGGTAATAGGCACAATAGGCCAACAAACAAGCTACGATATAAAATCAATCTTAGAAGCAACCCAGAGTTAGCTAAACAAGTCATTGACATAGATGACGTGCCTCTGAAAGACTTAATCATCAATGAGAAACCTACAAAGTCTAAGAAAAGGTCTATAGAGTCTGAGAATAAGCCTGCAATCCCTAATAAGAAAGGAAATAAACAGGTTGCCAAAGCAAATCCCATGGAGACTAGAAAGAACAAGAGGTAGATATTAGACAAGTTGGATGTGTTACTTGACGTTGCTAGTACCCTCAGCTAATATTCCAGGGTATCAGAAGCATTTTTGTCCACTTGTTTAAATCAAAAACTCAGTTTTTGCCACTTTTGTATGCAGTATAAAAGTCAGGAGAGCTGACAATGCTCTTATCAGCGTTTTTGAAAAGCTTGACAGTGTGTCTGTCAACTATTTTGAACAAACTATGCATACTGATTAGTAAATGAAACCTACAGGAAAATGTTGACAGCATGCCTGTCAGCGATTTTTTATAAAATGAAATAGAGATGTTGACCTCCTTATTGTCAGCGATATTTGAAAGGATTGACCTCCCAGTCGTCAACTATATCTCATATCAGAAAATCAGTAATGTCGATGACCTGCTTATCAGCGGTTTTTCCATAAAATCGTAGAATAACAAAAGACATCCAAGGGAAGTGTTGGTGAAGTAGACAGAGGGACCTGTTTTATTAAAACAATGATGATAATCTACAGAGGGACCTATTCTATTTTCCAGCTAGATAGTTGACCAAATCACTTTATTTTTTCCTAGATTTTACATATTTGTCTATAATTTTCTAGTATTCGTTAGATATTTTCTAGGTTTATATTTTTCATACATGACCTTAAAGGATATTTTAAAATATCTCAGTATTGTAATTATAAGGATTCTATTATTTTTCAAACTGTTATGTGAAACTCTATAAAGACAATTTATGAATAATGAAACAGGGTTGGAAATCACTTGAAAAATTACTTGTAGTCTGGATATGTTTGAGCAATCTTAAATGTAATTGGAGTGTTTGATGAGAAACTAATATAATCATGTGTTTCATTTCCCTGTCAGTATTTCTTTGTTATTAATTATCTCTTCCATGTCTGAAATGTTAGTTTAATTAGTTTGGATTTCATTTGATGCTCCTCTCTTAAATTATCAGTCATTAAATACTTGTTGTTCTGAGCCCTTATAAGTTTTGTTTTCTCTCAGTTCATCTTTCTTCGAAATATCCAAAATAGTAAAATGACGTGTTACTCCCATGATTTGTGCAATTTTATCATTAGATATATGATTTAATTAGGTTTATAGCTTGAATCCATGCCCAATGGTAGGTTTTGAGGATCATCCAACCATCTTATACCTAAACCCAAATCTGGCCACCTAAACTCAATTGCAAAAACCTTCTACTACAATGAGCATAGAGTAGTTGAGTTTTACAGAGAGATCCCCCTATGGGTTGAAGGTCCAGCTTTCAACCTAAAAGTGGTTT
Source organism: Pinus taeda (assembly GCA_000404065.3). Classification (NCBI taxonomy): domain Eukaryota; kingdom Viridiplantae; phylum Streptophyta; class Pinopsida; order Pinales; family Pinaceae; genus Pinus; species Pinus taeda. The sequence goes on from APFE030785093.1 coordinate 61,428, forward strand.
GATTTTACCTTAGGGTTTCTCCCTGCAGCCAGGGTTTTCTCTAATTGATAACATTTTGGCTTCATTTTCGGGGAACGAAAAGCATATTTTTCCCCTGACGATTTTATTATTAAATATCATATCTCTGAGAGAAAACAAATATTTGTTTATCAGCTTGGTTGCAAGTAGGTTTCTTTGGTGACTCCACCTTATCATTTGAAGGGTTCTTATTGTCAGAGTTATGGCTCATACAAGTGTCTGTACTCGGAGGAATCCCGATCTGAATTCGCCACCATTTCTGTCGAGTCTGGAAAATTTGTTCAAAAAGAAAACTGCCAAGAAATCAGGTAAGATTTTAGAACGATGTAATTCATTACCTGCGAAGATTGAAGCTATTGAAGATTTTCAATTTTATCAAAAATTTGAAAAATACCTATTTAGATTGAAATCTGAAAGTTATCTTTCAGATACTTTTTTAGATTCAACAGTTTTCAAACCTGTTGTTAATGATCCTTCTATCCTAGAAATAGCATCGTTACCACAATATCAAGAAATCTTGTCCCATTTTCAGGATTTAGAACATAGAATTGAAGAACTTCAAGCTTTTGCAGCTAGAGCTATAAAGTTTCCATATTGTATTCATGTATTCTCAGTTACAAATACACCTCCATTTTCTACCAGATCTCATAGTCCTAATCCATCAACTTTTGTTAAAATTCATTTCCCCCCTTTTACATATGCTTTCCAAATTCCTATTATAACTACACCTAACATAATGGTTGCTAGATATGCTCCTTTGAACCTTCAAGGTCGTTGCATGATCTCCTTGCAAACTATGGACAACGTCTTATTCATTTTGATGGTACAGGGTATTATACAACTCATCAACATGTAAACAAGCTCAACAATTTCATAGATCTGGAAGAAGTTGACCATGAAGATGTAAAGCCCAGAGTGGTCACGCAAAGCCTCTCAGGTGAGCTAAAGAAATGGTTAGAATCTTTACCCGCAATCAGTATTAATCATTTTCAGTAGTTTGAACAACATTTTCTTGCTAGATGGGATGTCAAGAAAAACCCCTTACAGATCTTAGTCGAGTATAATGCACTCAAGAGAAACCTAGAGGAATTAGTACAATAATTCACAAGAAAATTCAATAACATTTATAATTCTATTCGAGCTGAAGTTAAGCCTCCTCTTGGTTTAGCATTATTACATTTTCCAGAATGTTTTGATGTTGAGTTAGGTTATCAGCTAAGAGAAAGGAACCACGGTACTCTAGAACAAATGTAGAGAAACATAATTGGAGTAGAAGCCAATTTGTTGGAAAATAAGGAAAAGATGAAAGCTTAAAGACAAGTAGGATTCAAAGAGGAGTCATCTTCATCCCCTGATGTTATGCTAAAAACTATGGAGAAACTGGTGGACAAATTGACTCCTTCCCAAGGTGAGAATCAACCTTAAGTTCGAAATCAAAATTTCAGGAGACCTCATGTGCTTAGAATCACCCTAGAGAGCAGAAATATCCTGAAGAACAAAAACCCTCTGTTCAACCTCCATTTCCAGAAGAATTAGTTGATGAAGATATCAATGATGAAGATGATCAGTAGATTCGGTGCTTGGATGACAAAGAAATCCAAGTATTTGCTACCAAAGAAGAACATGACCAGTCTGTTGGATGTTCAGGAGTAAAGGAAAATGTGCATCTCTGTGATTCAATACAATATCAATAAGAATACAATAATGCGGTGGCATATTTTCAAAGATAGTATAACCTTAGAGGCCGGAATGTTCCCATTAAAACTTCACCATCGAAATCAACAGTTGAACAACAAGCTAAGCCAAGAAAAGAGATCTAAAAAGACCAGAGGAGCCAAAGAAGGACAAACTAGATGAGCCAAAGAAGGATAATCTGAAGGAACCAAAGAAGGACACTAAAGATGCTAATAAAACATCATCAATTTTCAATCTGTAGTCCAAAATCAGTAAGTTAAAAGTTTCCATTCCTTTCGCTAAGCTTTTAAGAAATGAAAAATACAGGAAAATGATTTCTTCTATGATTAAAAGTTCATAAAATGATCAACGCAATATAATCTCTCAAGACTCCTTGAACTTGGATGATGATGCCCCAAAATTTGTATTTGGTCCACACGTCACAAGTGCAAACGATGACGTACCCCTATTTTATGTAAGGCTAAATGTGCATGACTTGATCCTTCATAATGCCATGTTAGATTCCGAAGCCTCACATAATCTCATGCCCAAATCGTTCATGGACCATATAGGACTCCAAATTACTATACCTTATAAGGATTTGTTGTCATTTGATTCGAGAAAAGTAAAATGCCTAGGTATTATTACAGATTTAGTTGTTACTCTAGTTTAAATTCCTGCCAAAAGTGTTTTGATGGATATAGTAGTAGCTGACATCCTTGCCAAGTTTCACATGTTGTTATCTTGGTCTTGGGCAACAAGATTGGGAGGAACTTTACTAATGGACATGTCCTACGCCTCTATATCATTGTTCAACGAAGTGAAGAGACTATGCCAGGAAGTTTAAATGACTTATATGGTGAGTAGAAAAATGCATCCAGACAACCATCCAATATATGCAGTAGATACAAAGCTAGAGTCACAAATATTTTTCAATGGTGACTATTTTGAAGGTGAAACATTAGCAACAAATGAAACTAAGTCTCAAGAAGAACAATCTCATATTTTTTCCAAAGAAATATGGAAGCTGTATTTTGATGGGTCCACACGTGAGAAAGGTTCGAGAGAAGATGTATGGATTATGCCACCTGATTGTGTAGCTCAATTTCATTCTTTTAAACTTCGGTTTGATTGAACAAACAATATAACAGAGTATGAAGCTCTTGTTATTGGATTAAATTTGTTGCGAGTAGAAAGAACAAAAAATTCACATCTTTGGAGATTCGGAACTAGTTGTGAATCAAGTTAAATTTATTTTTCAAGCTAAGCATCCAAGGATGAGGACTTATATAAATGAAGTATGGGATATATTTTCAAATTTCTTTTCTGAGCATGAAATTTCATTAATATCAAGGGAGAAGAATGGGATTGTTGATGCCCTAGCTAAAGATGTGAGCACTTATAGAGCTCTATTATATTCAAATGAAAAGTATGAAATAAATATCAAATACCGACCTTCAATCCCTAATAATACAAAGCATTGGTAGGTTTTTGAGGATCATCAAAAGATTTCCGAAGCGAACGAACAAATTTCTCAATACCCCAATAGAAAAAAGTGGAGAGGAAATTGCAGAAAATAATGATGAAACAACAAGTTTTTTGAATGTTGTAGCAAGGCAGGAGATCATTCAACTTGTTAATAATTTGATTCCTAGAGGTCTAATACCTTTAGAAAGGTTGTTTGATTCTAATTATGTTTTTGTGAAGCCAATGATTCTTCCAAGTGAAGGAGAGATGGAGGATTACAACTTGGGCACCGAATGTGAGCCAAACATAGTCAAAGTTTCTAACACTTTGAAGGAAGAACTAAAAACATAATATGCAGATTTATTAAGGGAATTTGCTGATATATTCGCCTGGAGGTATGAAGAATTGAAAATTTATGACCAGTCCATCATCCAACATGCCATACCTTTGAAGGAAAATGAAAAACCTTTCAAAAAAAAGCTAAGGTGGATAAATCCTAAGTTGTTGCCCCTCATTGAGAAAGAAGTAAAAAGGTTGCTAGTTGCAAAGGTTATCATTCTACTCAGATTTTCTGATTGGGTAGCTAATCTAGTGCCAGTAAGGAAGAAAATTGGGGAAATTCACCTGTGTAGATTTCCAAAATTTAAATAAGGTTTCACTGAAATACAACTACCCTTTGCCAAGAATGGCTCACATTCTGCAGAAGGTAGTGGGTGTAGAAAGAATTTCTATGTTAGATGGGTTTTCAAGATATAATCAAATCCTGGTAGACCCAAAGGATCAAGATAAGACCACATTCATTACACCTTGGGGAATGTTCATGTACTTTAAGATGCCATTTGGAATCATGAACGCAAGAGCTACTTTTCAGCGTGCCATGGAAATCACCTTTCCTGACGAAAGAGATAAATTTGTAGTGATTTCATCTAGATGATATTACAGCCTTTTCAAAGTCAGATGCAGTCCACCTGAAACACCTTAGGACAGTTTTCAACAAATGCATAAAGTTTGGATTTCTCTTAATCCAAAGATATCCCAATTTTTCATGAGAGAGGGCAAGCTATTGGGACATATAGTGTCAAAGGACAGTATCAAAATAGACCCCAGCAGAGTGACAACAATTCAACAAATTGAGTAGCCAAGGAAAAAGAAATAGGTCTAATCTTTCTTAGGTAAAGTGAATTTTCTGCGTTGTTTCATTTTGAATTTTGCAGAAATTTTAAAGCTAATAACATGGATGCTTAAGAAAGGAAACAAAATAAAATAGATTGAGTAGGAAAAAACTTCTTTCGACGACATCAAGAGAGCATTAAGTCAAGCACCCGTACTCATCAGTCCAAATTTTTCAAAATTTTTCATGTTCTTTTCTTTTGCCTTTGAACACACTAATTTTGGCGTATTACTTCAAAAGAATGAAGCACATCAAGAACAACCTATCTCCTTTTTTAACAAAGCATTGAGGGATGTTGAACTAAAATACAACATTTTAGACAAACAATTATATGCTTTGATCAAAGCTCTTAAAATTTTTAGATTTTTCATTTTACATTCTCATATCATTGCATATGTCCCAGATGTCGCAATTAAAAGTATTTTAGTACATCCTGGCAATGACAGACGAAGAGGAATGTGGATTGCCAATAATGCTGGAGTTCGACTTGGAAATTATACCAACCAAGTTGATTAAAGGACAAGGTATCCCCAAGCTTATGACTGAAACAAACCTTGATGTTGTTGGTATAAATTTTGTTTTTGAATTATTAGATTTGCCATATAAACAACCAATAATTAGAGCTGAAGATGGTTTAAACGAAAGCCCATGGTATGCTAAAATTGCTTGTATTGTACAAAATTTACAAGTACCACCAGGGATTGATAAAACACGGGCTAGGTATTTAAGATTAAATTCTATCAAATATTATATTTTATATGGCTATCTATATTGGAAAGATCCTCAAATGATTTTGTTGAACTACCTATTAGAAGAGGAAGCTAAAAAAATAGGCAAGGAGTTTCATGAAGGGGCATGTGGGGGCCATCATTATTGGAAGACCATAATAGATAAAATTATGAGGGTTGGATTTTACTAGCCCACTTTGTTTTCAGACACTAGGAAAGAGGTAGATGGTTGTCACAAATGCCAGTTGTTCGAGGGAAAATCAAAACTAATGTCATTACCCTTGAAACCAATCTCTGTGGACACATCGTTTTAGTAATGGGGTCTTGATTTCATAGGCGATATCTATCTGGAATCATCAGCACAACATAAATGGATCCTAACAAGGACCGATTATTTCAAAAAATGGATTGAGGCACTTCCAAGCAGGTAGGCTACTGACCTTGTAGTGATTCAATTCTTGGAAAATATATTGTCTAGTTTTGGCTGTCTAAGGAGAAGAATAACTGATAATGCACAATTTTTCAAGTCTAAAAAATTGGTGAAATTCTATCAAGATTATCATATTACACAACCATTCTACAACCTATTATCCCCAAGGTAATTGACTTGCAAAATATTCAAATAAGAGTCTAGTTAGAATCATTAAGATAGTGTCAGAAGACAACAAAAAGGCATGGCACACAAAACTTAAGTTCGGCCTATAGGTAGACAGAGTGAGTACTAAATTTAGGTCAATCAATACTTCCCCTTTTCAGTTAGTAGATGGTATTGATGCTTTGTTTCCAGTTTCAATTGGGATATTTGTCATGAAATATTTGCAAGGGTTGGGAGAAGAACCAAATCAGTTGAAGAAAAGAATAAATCAGCTAATTGAAGTACAGGAGGTCAGAGATAGGGTGTATGAAAAATATCAGCAAGTGCAAGATCAAATCAAGAAAGTTTTTGAAAGAAGAATGAAAGAAGATGATTTCAAATGTCAATACCTGGTTCTAAAATGGGATGCATGCATTGAGGATAAAGGCAAGCATGGAAAATTTGAGAACCTTTGGAAGGGAGCATACAGAATCGCAACATTCTAGGGTAAAAAGAGTTTCATCTTAGAAGGTCCACAAGGCAAGGATTTACCTAGAGGTCCAATAAATGGATGGTTTCTAAAACTTATATTTCCTGAAAGCTAAATAATTTTAATGTTTCATTGTAAATATCCATATGTTTTCAGAGTATCTTGTAGGTGTGGATGAATTTTCTTGAAGGGCTTGAAGCCCGAAGTGAAGGTCCTGAGGTCCTGCTGATATTCATCAGGAATAAAGTTTTCCTTTTAGAAAAGTAGTAGTATTTTGTTTTCAAGTTCAGAGTCTCTAAAATCATCTATTTAAGATGAGGTATTTTTCTCCAAACATTTTATTTTCAGTTAAATTTTGCAATGGATGAGGCAACTGATCTATTGGGAAGTTCATGATGTCATCATTGATTGACAGCATCCCGTGGAGCCAACAGTTATCATAGAAAAAATAAAAAATTATAAAAGGATGACAATTGCGTTGTTAGCATTTAAGGTTGTAATAAATAGGTTAATACTCCTAGTAGTGTTTTGGGACCCGATATGGTTGGAAATCGAATATAGATGACAACGAGGATAGAACTATTTGTCGTTTTTCTGATAGGTCAATTGTCAGCAATTAAGTTATTTTTTTAATATTTAAAGTGTTGATTGCACTGACCACGTTAGCATCGGTATTTTGAGTGCAAGTGTCTTTGTTATGATCAAAAGGGTAAAGTACGAATTTGATCGTGCTTACCTTATGTAATGATTAAAGGTGCTATGTAATCAATTTCATGTAATTATTGATCATGATTCACACTCGCGATCAAACATGATGTTAAGTTTAACTTAACGCATGTGGGTTCACCATATATTGCACCCCATATCCTGTAAGTGGTTATATTGGTAGGTTATTCGAGTTCTCCACATTGAAATTGAAGTTATTTCCACTGTGGGGACACAACATCGAATCACGTGGATAGAACCTACCAAAAGGAAAAGAGTTTGACCCCAAACTATCTGGAGGTTGAATAAGACTCAGACTCAAGTTCCTGTTTAGACTCCCATCATGTATGAAAAATCAGAAGCCCCATCTACCTCAGTTGCCCCAAAAACTCCAAAGGTATATCAAAGGAAGAGTGGTCGACTTCACAAACTAGAGCCTACATCGTTGAGAAGCCCATAAGCTGACAATGGCTCCACTACTTTTTCAACTTTACCCAAAGAAAACCCCTACAGAAACAAATATTCATGAAGATTTAAAGGGAAAGAAGCCAATAACTGAGGTAAGGAAATTGACATTAGAGATTCTTAGACTGAGAAATAGGTGCACTAGGCCAACAAACAAGCTACAATATAAAATCAAGCTTAGAAGCAACCCAGAGTTAGCTAAATAAGTCATTGACATAGATGATGTGCCTCTAAAAGAATTAATAATCAATGAGAAACCTGAAAATTCTAAGAAAAGGTATATAGAGTCCGATAATAAGACTGCAAGCCTTAATAAGAAAGGAAATAAATAGGTTTCCAAAGAAAATCCCATGGAGACTAGAAATAACAAGAAGCATAGATGAGACAAATTGGATGTGTTACTCAAAGCTGCTAGTACCCTCAACTAATATGCCAAGGTATATGAACCTTTTTTTTCCACTTGTTTTAATCATAAACTCAGTTCTTTCATTTCGTTGACAGTCGACCTGCCAGTTTTGTATCCAGTATGAAAGTCGGGAGAGATGACAATGCCCTTGTCAGCTTTTTTGAAAAGCTTGACAGTGTGTCTGTCAACTATTTTGAGCAAACTATGCATACTAATTAGTAAACGAAACCTACAAGAAAATGTTTATAGCATGCCTGTCATCCATTTTTTCTAAAATCAAATAGAGACACTAACATCTCTATTTTTAATGATATTCGAAAGGATTGACCTCCCGATTATCAGCTACATCTTAAATCAGAAAAACAGTAATGTCGACAATTTGCCTATCAACGGTTTTTCCAGAAAATCACAGAATAGAAGAAGACATCCAGGGGCAATGTTAATGAACTAGATAGAGGGACCTATTTTGTTGAAACAATGATGATAATCTATAGAGGGACTGATTCTATTTTCCAGCTAGACAGCTAACCAAATCATTTTATTTTTGCCTAGATTTTAGCAGATTTGCCTACAATTTTCTAGGATTCAATAGATATTTTCTAAGTTTATCTTTTTCATGCATGAAATTAAAGGATATTTTAAAATATCTCAGTATTGTAATTATGAGGACTCTATTATTTTGCAAACTATTATGTGAAACTCTATAAATACAGTTTATGAATAATGAAATAGGGTTGGAAATCATTTGAAAAATTACTTGTAGTCTGGATATGTTTGAGCAATCTTAAATGTATTTGCATTGTTTGATGAGAAACTAGTATAAAACTCATGTGTTTCATTTCCCTATCAGTATTTATCTGTTATTAATTGTCTCTTTCATGTCTGAAATGTTAGTTTAATGAGATTGGCTTTCATTTTATGGTCCTCTCTTAAATTATCAGTCACTAAATACTTGTTGTTCTCAACTCTTATAAGCTATGTTTTCTCCCAGTTCATCTTTATTTGAAATCTCCAAAAAAATCAAAGGATGTGTTACTCCCATGCTTTGTGCAATTTTCTATTTAGATCCGTGGTTTCATTTGGTTGATAGCTTGACTCCATTCTCAATGGTAGGTTTTGAAGATCATCCAACCATCTTATACCTAAACCCAAATCTGGCCACCTGAACTCAATTGTGAAGACCTTCTACTGTAGTGACCATAGAGTAGTTGAGTTTGACGGAGAGATCCCCCTCTGGGTCGAAGGGCCAACTTTCAACCGAAAAGTGGTTTGAGGTTACCTTAGGGTTTCTCCCTATAGTTAGGGTTTTCTCTAAGTGATAACAACCTCCATGTGAGTCAGTTGAGTTTCCAACTCATCAAGATGCTCCTAGATGTGTCGTTGTCCTCTCAACATGATGACCAATATGCCATGCATCTACCATAAGTTTTTCTAAATATGGTACATGAAATCAAGAGTGTTATTGTGATCATTTTATCGGTATTGATTGAACTACTCTAGATAACTACTCATATGCTGAATGTCACTAGAAATAAATTTCGGTAAGGAGACAATCCCGACTGAGGGAAATAACGAAGAAAGTGATGGGTCCACAATCTCTCCTTGACTCTACTCCGGTGGCTGTTGTGACCCAAGATACCCCTCGCCTGTCTATTTATGCAAATCCAACCACACTAAGGATGCATGTTTAATGCTCGCCTTAAATCTTCACGTTCCACAATGGAGGTGTTGCCAGTGCCCCAGCTGGTCCAAGAAACTGGCCTAGATTTCCCTTTTATCTCTTTGGGGGTTTCCATCACCCACTTTAAAAAAATCCTCTACCAAATCCACTTTCCCAAGAGGCCCTCGAAATCTGCCATAGAAACCAACCAAAACTGCCAAAGGGTGACGACTATGTCACAAAATTGTTTTCCTTTAAATTGTAGAGAGTCTAGAAACCAACAGATACTTGATTGCTCATACCCAAAAGACCCTCCTAGAAATGGTTCCTTGCCTTTAAACTAAACAAAAGACTGTCCAACTTCCTCAAATAAAACAGAGAAGGCAAGCCAAAAGGAACCTTACTAAACAACACTCCAACCCACCAATAGTAGTTGAACTAGAAAAAACAACACATAATTAACTATCACAAAACACACTACTAGACTTATATTTCTATACCCAATGTGAATTACCCACAGTAGTGTCTTGGTAGATCCCTGAGACTCTAATTCCAAACTAAAGGTAGGCTTCTCTGCAAGATAAATTCCATAGTTTGGCTTGCTTCCAGTTATAAAATTAACCTCTCTCATGACCTCCTATAGTTAGTGGTTCTTTGGGCCAATTCTTATAAGAATTCTCCTTTCTGGCCCTAGTTTGAGACTGAAGGCCTTCCTCTCGGAGTTCTTCTTAACCATCGATGCAAAAATTAACAAAAAAACCACTCAATATACTTCCCATTATAATTGAATTCCTCATTCGTCATCACACAATCCACCACCTGCTCCTCTGGTACAACATGCTAAGGAATGAAGAGACCAGTGGTAATGCCATTAATAGCCACCCTAAAGTGGCATGGGAGTACTCACCCTCACACATATTTCCCATCTATTGTAACAAGACCTACTAAATGTTAAGCATGATGGCAAGATGGCGAATTGCTACCCCAATCCCCAAATTTCTCTTATTTGCCACCCCATCAAGTATTTTTTTTCAAATTTTTAATTAAATATGCATTATTCTTTCTTTCTTTTTTTAACTTTTTAAATATATATTTCTATTTTTAAGTTTTTTTCCCTTTTAATAATTTTCTCCTTTATATTTTATTTATTTTTTTAATTTTAGCCCATATATATAATATATATATATATTATATATTTTTTTTTTTCTTTCTCTCTAATTTTTAATTAATTTAATTTTAAACTCTTTTCTCATCATATATATATATATATATATATATATATATATATATATATATATAATATATATATATATATATAATATATATATATATATATTATTGTTATTATTATGTCACTGCTTGTGCAGTGACATCTATGATCAGTGGAATTGTATTAGTTTGTTTGTATTGTTGAAATTTTATCAATTTTATATAGTTAACATTATACTTTTGCTGTAAATTTTTGGGTGACGTTAGCCCGTCGCAACATCCTCGGCTACGAGTTTTGAGGGTGGACGTCATCCTGGCATGTACGATGCATGGGGCCGATCAGATAGTACCCATGATTTCTTTCGATCAAAGAGTACTTTCTTGTGTTGAAACCATAGACGATGTTAAAAATAGAAAGTTTGGGCAACGTGTGTCGAGAAGACGAATCGAAAATGCCCATTAGGCACTCGATGAAGTGAAAAGGATGTAGACATTCTTTGTTGATGGGAAGCCTCGATTTTCCAATGGGCACAATTTGCTAGCTAAATTGTGGCGTCAATAGATTACTCCATTTATGAATGGCATGGGACTTAAATGTTCAGGCGTTTAGTGTGCATACCTTGGTGAATCCAGTTTGGATGGGTGTTAAATTCTTGGATCACACCATTTTCTTTGAGCTCTGGTGTCATAAACTTGGATTTGAGAGTGTTGGTAGACAATTTATTAACACATTATTAATAAGCACATTCCAAATTAGTCATAGCCTCAATAACTTTTAGTGGAGTGTCTCTTTTGTGTTCAAAGGCTCTGCGTTATTTTTTTTCCTGGTGTTGTGGTCCTCATTGAAGATAGAATTGTTGTTCAGGGGAAGCGGATTGCTAGATTCTGCCAACGAAAATGTGGTCAGTTTCCTTTGTCTCCATGACCGTGAAAATTCATGTTAAATTTGAAAACTGCTAGGTTATGGTTTGAAAATATTTTAATAGAATCTTTTATGATGACTCAGGTTAATTTTTCAGTGAGCATGCTCTCTATGTGTTGGGTTTGTTAAATGTGGATATTAATATTGATACACCTTTTAATATGGATTTGAAATTCATGTTTAATGAGGTTTTCTGAGATCTTCCTGCGAGAAAACTCTAGTTAAATTTGTGATATTATTTGTTAGCAAAAATTATGCAGTTTGTGGGTAAATATAAAAATAACACAAAAGTTTCAGTGCTAAATCGAGGTGGACATTTAATTAAGTAAAATGGGGGAAAACATGAATAATCTCATTGCAATGTTGTGGGGTTGCTTTTTGATGCTTTGAACATAATCCTGTAGAAGTAGACTAGTAGAAACTGATCAAAACTAAATCTGAAATCGGCCCATCTTTCCATTTCCACAAGTCTTGCGAGCAAGGTCTCAAACCCGACTCCATACCATTGACTTTTAAATAGCCGGGGGGTCGGAGTTCTATTTGCATAAACATCTAGCTAGCGAAGAAAATAACCTAACCTCAGTTGGCCTCAAGGCATAGACACAAGCATGTGTTAATTATTAAAAGAAAAATAAAAAAGAGTTGTTCAGGCTGGATTGCAATGACTTTAAAATGCATTATTTCATGAAAAGTGAAGAATATTGGTTAAATTTAGAGAAGTTAGACAAAGAAGTAGAGTATATTAAACTATTTATGGATTTATGTATCACGAGAAGCAACGAAGCATGTTTACAAGTGAAAATATAAAAAATATTTGTAGCAGAATTAGAATTGGCATGTGTTCTTTTAAATGTTCTCACACGCAGAAAACAAGTTAAAATATGGAGTTATATGAATTTGTAAGGTAGAACCTGACCACAACTAATAGAAGTAGACCAGTAGAACTGACCAGAATGAAGTCAGAAATTGACACATCTTTCCACTTTCACAAGTGCTTTGAGCAAGGTCCCGATCTCGACTCCATGTCATGGAATTCTAAATACTCGAGGGGGTCATAGTTCTATTAGAAGACAAATAAATAAACTATATTGAACTATTTCAAGATTTTAACTTTCTAAAATTTGTGAAGTCGAAAGTTAACCCATCTTTCCATTTGCACAAGACCTGTCAACAAGGTACCGACCCTGACTCCATGTTGTGGCCTTTTATATAGTCAGGGGGTCAAAGTTCTATTGATATAAACATCTAGTTGGCGAAGAAAATAACCCCAAACTCAGTCAAGCGCGACACATAGACACAAGCAGGTATTAATTATTTAAAAAAAAATTGTTCATACACAACTAATAGAAATTGATTCAAAATGCAATTTTGTGGGGTGTTTTGTTTAATAATAAATATAAAAACATTATGTTCTCCTATAATGGTTACTACAAAAATTTTCAATGTTTTAACTTTCTAAAATTTACGATGTCAGAAGTTGGCCCAAATTTCCATTTCCACAAGACCCATGAGCAAGGTATCGACCCCGACTCCATATCGTGGTCTTTTAAATAGTCGAGAGGGTATGAGTTCTATTGGCACAAATATCAAGTTGGTGAAGAATATAACCATGACCTCAGTCAGGCCCGATGCATAGACACAAACATGCGTTAATTATTAAAAAAATAAAAAATAAAAAACCTATTCACAAACAAGTAATAGAAATTTATTCAAAATGCAATCTTGTAGGGGATTTTGTTTAATAATCAATATAAAAACTCCATGTTTTTCTATAACATTTAGGACAAGATTTTTCAAGATTTTAAACTTTCTAAATTTGCGAAGTTGCAAGTCGGCCCATCTTTACATTTCCACAAGACACGTGAGCAAGGGCTCAACCCTGACTACATATCATGGTCTTTTAAATAGTTAGGGGGTCAGAGTTCTATTGGCATAAACATCTAGGTGGCGAAGAAAATAACCCCAACCTTAGTCGAGACCGACACATAGACACAAGCATATGTTAATTATAAAAATAAAAATAAATAATAGTTGTTCGCCCTAGATTACAATGGCTTTTAAATTCATTATTTCATGCCAAATGAAAACTATTAGTCAAATTTAGAGGAAGTAGACAAAGAAATAGTGTATATTCAACCATTTATGGATTGAGGAATCACAAGAAGCAAAGAATTCTCATGACTGTACCTACAGCCAGGAGCAAAGTTTTAAGAGGGTATAAATATAGAGTTTGGAGGAAGCATATTTCTAGATTCTACCAATGAAAATATGGTGAGTTTCCGATGTCTCCAAGACCATGAAAATTCATGTTAAATTTGAAAAATGTTAGGTTATGGTTTTGCAATATTCTGTGAGAATTGTTGACGATGACTTAGGTTAATTTTTCAATGAGCATGCTCTCTAGTGTTGGGTTTGTTAATTGTGGATATTAATATTGATACACCTTTTAATTTGGATCTGAAATTCATGTTTGATGAGTTTTTTTGAGATCTCCCTGCGAGAAAACTCTAGTTTAAATCGTGATTTCATTTCTTAACAAAAAATTATGGAGTTCATGGGTAAATATAAAAATAATGCCAAAGTTTGAGTGTTAAATCGAGGTGGACATGTAATTAAGTAAAATGGGAGAAAAAATAAATAATATCAATGCAATGTTGCGGGGTCGAGTTTTGATGCTTTGAATGCAATCCTATAGAAGTAGACCAGTATAAATCGAGCACAACTAAGTCAGAAGTCAGCCCATATTTGCATTTCCACAAGTCCTGTGAGAAAGGTCCTAGCCCGACTCCATATCGTCTACTTTTAAATAGTCGAGGGTTCAGAGTTCTATTGGAATTCAAAATGCAATCTTGTAGGGAATTTTGTTTAATAATAAATATAAAAGCTCCATGTTTCTTTGTAATGTTTATGATGAAAATTTTTAGGAATTTAACTCTCTAAAATTTGCGAAGTCAGAAGTATACCCATCTTTTAATTTTAAGAAGACTTGTGAGCAAGGTGTCGACCCCAACTCCATATCGTGGTGTTTTAGATAGTCGAGGGGTCAGAGATCTATTGGCATAAACATCTAGCTGGCTAAGAAAATAGCTCCGAGCTCAATTTGGCATGACGTATAGGCACAAGGACGTGTTAATTATCAAAACAAAAAACAAAAACATAATTGTTCACACACAATTAATAGAAATTTACTCAAAATGAAATACTGTAGGGTATTTTGTTTAATAATCAATCTAAAAATTCCATGTTTTCCTACAACATTTACAACGAAATTTTTCATTGTCTTAACTTTCTAAAATTTATGATGTCGGGAGTTGACCCATCTTTCCATTTCCACAAGACCTATGAGCAAGGTCTTGACCCCGAATTCATATGTGGTCTTTTAAATAGTCGGAGCATCAAAGTTCTATTGGCATAAATATCTAGTTGGCGAAGAAAATAATCCCGACCTCATTTGGGCTTGACGCATATACACAAGGATGTGTTAATTATTAAAAAAAACTAAAATGAAATTGTTCACACACAAGTATTAGTAATTTATCCAAAATGAAATCTTGTAGGGTATTTTGTTTAATAATCAAGATAAAAACACCATGCTTTTCTATAATGTTTATGACAAAAATTTTCAGGATTTTTAAGTTTTTAAAATTTGTGAAGTCGGAGGTCAGCCCATATTTCCATGTACACAAAATCGTGAGCAAGGTCCCAACCCCCTTTTCATATTGTGGTCTTTTAAATAGTCGGGGGGTCGGAGTTCTATTGGCATAAACATCGAGCTGGCGAAGAAAATAACCTAACCCCAGGTGGTGCCGACACATAGACACAAGCATATGCTAATTATTGTAAATAAATAAAAATTTCATGCAAAATGAAAACTATTAGTCAAATTCAGAGGAAGCAGAAAAAGAAATAGAGTATATTCAAATATTTATGGATTGAGGAATCACGAGAAGCAAAGAAGCATTCTTACATGTGAATATATATAAATATTTATAGTAGAGTTAGAACTGGCATGTTTGGCTATAAATGTTGCCACACAGAGAAGGCAAGTCAAAGTATGAATTTGTATGAAATTGCAAAGTAGAAATTGAGCACAACTAATTGAAATTGATTCAAAATGCAATCTTGTAGGGAATTTTGTTTAATAATCAATTTAAAAACTCCATGTTTTCCTATAAGGTTTATGATGAAAATTTTCATCTTTTTAACTTTCTAAAATTTGCAAAGTCGGAAATCGACACATCTTTCCATTTCCACAAGTCTCATGGGCAAGGTGTCGGGCACGACTTCATATCGTGGTCTTTTAAATAGTCAAAGTTCTATTGGCATAAACAATTAGCTAGCAAAGAAAATAAGCCTGACTTCAGTTGGGCCCGACACATAGACGCAAGTATCTATTAATTAAACAAAAAAACACAACTTTTCACACTAGGTTGCAATGACTTTTAAATCCATTATCTCTTGAAAAATGAAAATTGTTAGTCAAATTTAAAGGAATCATACAAATAAATAGAGTATATTCAACTATTTATGAATTGAGGAATCACGAGAAGTAAAGAAGCATGCTTTAATGTGAAAATATAAAATTGCTTTTATTGGAATTACAACTGATATGTCTGCTTATAAATGTCTTTGCACGCAGAAAACAAGTTAAAATATGAAGTTATATGAAATTGCAAGGTAGAAACTAACCACAACTCATAGAAATTGATTGAAAATGCAATCTTGTAGCGAATTTTGTTTAATAATCAACATAAAAACATCATATTTTCATATAATGTTTAGGATGAAAATTTTCAGCATTTTAGCTTTCTAAGATTTACAAAGTCAGAAGTCGGCACATGTTTCCATTTCCACAAGACCCGTGAGCTAGGTATTGACCTCGACTCCATATTGTGGTCTTTTAAATAGTCGGGAAATTGCAAGGAACATGCTTGCCTGTATTTACATCATTATACACTGACGACATAGGTGGAAACAGTGGTTGTCTTGGAAGCATTTTTATCTAAGGAGATATTTGTTGAAAAGGGATTTGAATTAAAAATATACAACCAAATTAGTTAAAAATGTATATAAAATAATTAAACTCTTAATATTTTTTCACCTATTTTATCAATTTATATTTAAAATACTCCTTTGTAGTATATTTAGCTTTTGGTTTATAATATGATTTATATGAAGTGTTTTTTTACTTTGTTTGCTGACCATCTCCTTTTTTTTCTTTCAATAATTTTAAATTGTATAAAGTAATTAATTTGTTAAGTTTTATTAATTTTACTTAAAATTAAGGATGATTGAAAAATCAATTAAAGTTTCAATGTGTGTTTTAATTATTTTGACTAAACTTTATAAGAGTAAAAGAGACTTAGTTTAAAACAACATGGATATGAATATAATTTATTTCCCTTTTAATTTAATTTTATTCAGATATTTTGTAAATTAATTATTTCAATAATTTACATAGCTATTTGCGCAAAAAAACAACATGTAATGTATTTTACTAATCAAAACACATACATTTTTTCTTTGGTTCTTTTTGCTACATAGAGATATCAATTATTAGTTTTTCTAGTTGTCGCTTTTTCCATTAACTCCACTCATTGTTTTTGTCCAC
Organism: Pinus taeda; assembly: GCA_000404065.3. Taxonomy (NCBI): domain Eukaryota; kingdom Viridiplantae; phylum Streptophyta; class Pinopsida; order Pinales; family Pinaceae; genus Pinus; species Pinus taeda. Next base: position 78,528 of record APFE030785093.1, read on the forward strand.
CCATTATGTATGGGTTTTGTCCCCCCATATGCACACAATAGCTACAACACTCACTTCAAATGCTATGATGTGCACATGTCAAAGGACTTCAATGTTCATGTGTTAACCATAGGTATGCTCAATCAATTGGAAGTGCATTCATCTGTACCAAGTCTTAAAGAACAAATACTACATTATGCCAAGAACCTAAATACTTTACATTTTATTTCATACCATAATGTCTTTATAATGCAACAATAAGTTAGTAATTTAGACATGGTGCAATTGATAGCTTTATAGTAATAAACTTTTGAATATGTTTATTACTTCAATAAACTTTTGAATATAATTATTATTTAAATAGTTTTATGTTTTTTTTATTTATTTATTTTAAATTAAAGTTGTTTACTATAAAAGTTTATATTGTAATTGGTTTTTGAAACTAATGTTTGGATTATATTTGATTTATACATTTTGAAAAGAATTTACAGAATTTGTCCAATGTTTTTTACGGAATTTTACAAATTAAATATAGTGTTTTGAAATTTTTTAACGATAATAACACTTTTATTGGTATTATTTTAAATTTTTATATAAATATCTTTAGTTTTAAATCATATTTCGATTGCAAAGAATGCATTCTTCAAAGTTCCATATGTCCACTTCCTCTACTTCTTTGTCACAATGCTAGGTACTCATTTTTAGAGTATTGCCAACCAAAAAAGAAAAGAAATAAATAGTCACAAAGACAATTAAGACTACATAATATATAGGAGGTATAAAAATGTTCTACTATGACACCTGGTAATTGAACATTAAATATGTCCATGCTCTTAATACTATAAATGATTGTCACATTTGGACAATTTGTCATATTTTCTCAATATACTTCATGGCAATGAAAAATAGTTTTGCATTGAATGGATCAAAATTACAAGAAAGTTATCTAGATTCAATTTACATAGATTAGAGCATTTCTTCTATTACCCCGGTGACTGTCTATTTGACTCATTTGTTGTTCTTCTTCACTTTCATTATACTTCAGCTGAAATACAACATGGGATTGTAAACCACTTCCAACATTTCTTTCTCATGGACATGATGTTGCTTTGTATTCATTGAATACAAAATTGACTCCTGAATATCTTTAAGATATTCATCATGTTAATGATCTTTAAATGTACTTGCAAGGATTGTCTACACCTTCTTCTATTTTTTATCCATCTACAATTAGCTTATTAGGGAATGTGTTTTGTATCAAATTGTTGTCAATTCCAGTTAATGTTTGGCTATTTAGAAATGGCCAAGTATATCTATGGTTCAATCCAGACATTCATGGCTATGAATATAGTATTTTGCTACATAACCAAAACCCTGCATGTGGACATTTTGAACCACCACTATCACATATCACAGTAAATATTGTAGCTCCAATAGATAAAGAAATTGGCTAATGCATTTGTCCATACCAATTCTCACTTGGACACTTTGACATATTGTCAATTGAGAAAATCTTATTTGAGCAAGGCTTCTTGATCTATTGAAAAAATTTTAGTGACTGTCACGACTCTTTGTTTCAGTCTATTTGTACATTTTCACCATGGTTTGATGTGTATAATATGAGAAAAAAATTTGCAAAAACTTTTTACAATTGTTTCATTTTTAATAACATTAGAGCTATTGATTGCTTAAACCAATACCTGAATGCTAGAAACATTGAGCAAGAGAAATGTATCTATTGACATTATGATTCTGGTTTGGCACTATGGTACAGGTGTTGTACTTGATGCCAACTCACTCAAGTGGCAGATCTCTGTTCAGGCTCTCAAAATCATAGAAAATAAGATACCCGCAGGTGATTCTAAGAGAAGTTGCAGACCCACAGGTACGCCGACCAAGAAGTGTGGACATACCCGCAGCTGCTCCGTTCAGAAGGTGCGGACCCCAGTTCACTCACTCCAATGTAGAAAAGCACGCACATGTGGGAATTCTTATGTTTGGCCCTTGGTATTTAGCCCGTCGTTCATGATCCTATGGTTTTGGTTCGTGGTATAAGATCTAAATTATTGAACCCCGGTTTGGATCCCTTATATTGGTTTACGATGGTTTTGCCCCATGGTTTGAATAAGGGCTTGCCTATAAAAAGGAAAGGAGATCTCTTGGCTAGACACTTGTGAAATTTGAATATCTTAAGATCTGAAATGTTGTGTAATCGATTTAAAAAGCTAGATCTAAATCAAGGTGAAATCTATAAAGTGCAAGGCGGATCTGTTGATAGGGTGTGATCTCTTGGGCGTGTGATCAGATCTGTGGATCTGAAAATCTGTGGTACATTGGAGGACTATTAATTTGGCTCTATTTGGAGGTCCGTAGGCGATCCATAGCTCAGGTGCGGAGGTACGTAGGGCAGTAGAAGGCACAGTGCGGAAGTACGTAGTGCATCAGAAGGCGAAGGTGCGGAGGTACGCAGCGCAACAGAAGGTTCAGTTGCGTGGGTACGCAAAGAAACAGAAGGATTAGGTGTGGAGGTGCGCTGTCAGGCAGACAGTGCAGGTACGGATCTCGGCAGTGGTACGCAATTCAGCAGAAGGGCTAAGTGCGGTGGTACGCAGATCACAAGACGGATCAGGTGCGGATCTGTGCAGTCTAGGCACAGAAGAACTGCGGATATCTGCAGGCTGCTATTGGTGAAGTTGCGGACCCCTTTTGAAATAATTATTGGCTACCTTTTATCTATTGCAACAGAGTTTTGGGTTTAGATTTCTAGTATTACTTTTTTGTTTACAACATTCTAAGAAGTTGGGTGATTCATTGGTTGATTGTATAAGGAGATTGGGTGATTCACATGTACTTGATGATTATTTGATCTTCTTGGATCCAGTCTGAAAATTAATGAAACGTGGTCCTCAAAGAAGTAGAAGAGCTAAGGGGGTTACAGCTCCCTTCCAGGAGAGACTGGAAAACGAGAGAGGGTTGTAGCTCTCTGTAGGTTGCAGCATGTGTACTGGTAAAGGAATGCACCAGTACAAAATCATTGTAAAAGAAGTTTCTAATTGAAAGAATATAGAGACATATTGCAGCAGGTGGTTTTCACCCACATTGGGTTTCCACCTTATATCTGGTGTTCTTTGGTGTGATTATCTGTTTTTCTTATTCTTGCTCATTATTATATGGTACTGACATACAAACTAATGATCAATATCTGAAGAATAAATTAATTGAAAAGAATTTGATAATACTGATTCACCCCCCCTCTCATATTATTTCAACAATTTGGTATCAAAAAGCAGGTCTTTTGAAGAAGCTTGAATCGCTTGAAGGAAAGTTTCTATCATCATGAGAAACTACGAGAGGGAAAGCATCAATCAGGCCATCAATTTTTGATGGGGCAAACCTTCGTAATATTGGAAGGTAAGAGTTACTGCCTATCTTCAATCTCTTGGTACAGAAGTCTGGGATATCATAGACACAGGGTATGCTTTTCCATCAGCAACTCCTACAGATCCGGCTGAGAAGAAGAAATATGAAACAAATGCAAAGGCGGCCAATACTCATCTAGGATGTCTATCTCAATCAGAATTCGTGAAGGTTATGCAGTATAAATCCGCAAAAGAAATATGGGACAAGATTTTTCTGAGCTATGAAGGAGATGATCAGGTAAAACGAGCAAAACTTCAAACCCTCAGAATTTAGCATGAAAATCTCAGAATGCACAATGATGAAAGTGTGGCTAACTATTTCCTTCGTGTAGATGAGATTGTTAATTGTATGAAAAATTTGGGTGAAGAAATAAAAGAGGCTGTTGTGGTTGAAAAAGTTCTAAGATATTTGTCCCCTAAGTTTGAATCTAAAGTTTCTGCAATAGAAGAAAAGGAGAATCTTCGAAACCTTACCATGTCACAGCTACATGGGATTCTAATTACTTATGAAATGAGGAAAGGAGGACCATCAGATAGGAGAGAAGCAACTTTCAAGGCTTCAGGTAAAGGAGACTACTATGAGTTAGGACATGTGTTAGAAGAGGAAGAAGAATCAAATTTTTTCAAAAACCTTCAACGGGGTACTGGAAGATTCAGAGGTAAGTTATCTTTCAAATGTTTTGCTTGTGGAAGAGTAGGTCACTATGCTGCCAAATGTCCTCATAAGGATAAGATTGACAAGGGGAAGGAACCTGTTAGATGGAACAAGAAACAAAATGCAAATAAGAAAAGCTATTACACTCATGAAGATGGTGATGGACTATCAAATAGCGATGAAGATGAATGAGGTAATAACTATAAACTTTTAATGGCTTTCGAAGATGATGATTACATGGATGCTATAGATGTGGATGGCTTTTATGAAGAGATTTCTAGACTCAAGACATGTTTAGAAGAAAAGAATGTGATCATTGATACTCTACAATTTCAACTTGATGAAAAAGAAAAATTTCTTGAGAAATTAGAATGTGAAATTGTGGGCCTTAGAAAAGAAATTGAGAAAACAAAGGCTCTTAATCATAAATTTGTTAAAGGATCTGAAAATTTGGATGAGATTATCAATGTACAGCGTTCTCCCCTAATCAAGACAGGTCTGGGGTATAATGGAGAAACATCTCAAGCATCCACCTCAAACAGTTATCTCAATGTAGCAAGAAGGAATGAGCAAAAGCCCAATGGAAATCACCAGGTAAAATAGGGACGAATTACATCAAGAATAAACAAAGACTACCAGGTAAATCAGGGGAAATCCACCTTAAGGATGAACAAAAGCTACAACCCGCCATAGGTAAAATCTTCTCAATTTGCCTCAAGAATGGATGACAATAGAAACTACAATCATTTGGCAGGTAGATTTGATAATCGTAGAAATTTCTTCAATGGCCAATGTTTCTCTTGCCATAACTTTGGCCACAAAGCAGCTCAATGTGTTGCCTATAAAACAATCATGACTAGAGAAGCTTAAAAACAAAGAAATATGACTGGGATCACGAAAAGGACTTATAACAACTTTTCGGCCCTTGAAAATTAAATTGAATTTTCTATTTGTAAAAACTTTGGTCATGAAGATTCTAAATGCAGGAGAAGGTTTTGGCAGACAAAGGAACAAGCCTCAAGTACCAGAACATGGAGAATAAAGGAACCACAACCAGAAAGATGTGGGATAGCTTTTTATGCAAAAGGACAGGAAAATCAATGGTACATCAACATCGGATGTTCGAAGCATATGACAGGTGATAAAGAAAAACTTGAATCATATATTGCTTTAGAAAAGGGAAAGAAAGTTTCTTTTGGAAATGATACCCCTGCAGCCATAAAAGGAAAAGGCACTGCTCAGTTGAAAGAAAAGGTCAGAGCTGGAAATGTTTTGTATGTTGATGGCTTGAATCATAATCTACTGAGTGTCAGTCAGATGTGTGATCAAGGAACCGAGGTAATATTTAGATCAAATGGATGTAGTGTTCGTGATCTTGATACAGGAAAAACAATGATCAAAGGCAAAAGAACTCCAAATAATCTATACACATTTGAAGAAGGACGACAACAATGCTATTTGAGCAAGGATGATGAACACTGGTTATGGCACCGAAGGTTGGGGCATCTAAGCTTTTCACAAATAAGGAAAGCATGCAAATACCA
>APFE030785098.1:0-13705 GCA_000404065.3 Pinus taeda
TTGTCAACAGAATGGAGACATACATGGAGAATCAGATCACTGCAACTCGCAGTTCATCTGAACAAAAAGGGCCTCCTTCAGGGCAAGACTTGTACAATAAATTGGGAGGCTTATTCTTCATTGAAAATGAGGTCAATCACCTCTTTGAAACCCCTCCCAATTTCTTCAAATACACAGAGGCTGATGAGACTCTCATCAAAATCAGAAGACACCAGATGCCCAAAGAAGATTGGTGGCAATCCATGCTCAGAATTCTGCCACATTAGCTTCAGGCATTCAATTACCAAAAGGCCAAGCCAAAAGCAGTCATAAGTCCACATACTTTTAAAGCAGCTAATATAAGCAAGGGCTCAGATGACTTAGATCAGAAATCAGTTGTTAAGGACAACATGGAAATGAAGATGGATATTTTCCTCATCCCTCAAGATGGCTCTGCTCAAGCCACTTGTGTGAAATCCACCATGCAGACAAAGGCTTGTTCCCGTAATGGAATTCATGGTTTGTATAGTTCCGTACGGAAGGATCAAGACTAAATGAAAGATGGAAGGATCAAGACTAAATGAAAGATGGAAGGATCAAGACTAAATGAAATGTTTTGAGAGGGATGGAAAATACAGGACAGCATAAGGATAAAGCAAGCATTTAAGGCACTTAAAGACAAATTCAGCAGAAGGACCATGACAGCTCACCAAAAGGACATACAGCCGCATACAAGGCCACTCAGCAGTCAATTCAAAGCAGTCAACAGACTCCAACCAACTCCAGAAAGCTCCAGATGTCAAAATTGCTCTGACAGCAGTTAATAGCTTTTATAGCTCATTTAAGATTGTAATAACTTCTCATCTACTTTCTCTATCCCAATGTAAGAGATATTTTTCCGCTCAGATGACTCATGCCTGAGATATTTTGTAACAAACTTCTATATATTGCCCTTCATTTTGTAAAAGAGGGGTTGGACTCCGGATGTAAGATTTTCTTTCTTAAGATATTCTCTGCTACTCTGATATTGTAAATTTCACAGACAGATTAATACAAAGGCAGTGGGATTTCTTCAATGAGGTGTTTTCTCCTGGTCTCTTGGTGATGGGTGGCCTGAAGTTGCAGGATTCCTGTTCATTACATGACTCAATAAGTTTTCTAATGGCTCAGTATGTTATGAATGTTTCCAGTTATTCCATATAGTGTTCGTATTTCCTGTCTCTCATGTTTCCTCTGTGTTTAAACTCTAGACAGTAAAGAAAAAGGATAGCTCCAGGATTTAGTTACTCACTACCCTGAGCTCGATCTGAACTGCCTCGTATGTTTTCTTCTTCTAAAAGTGTTTAAAGGGTAATTCTTGAATGCTACCTTTAAACCATTTCCTTACTGTGCATTGTTGTTTTAAGAATTCAAGTGATTGCTCTTAGATGACATGTCTTTTCCACAAATATACAACCTAAAGTAACGAAATCTTCATTGCTCATTACTAGTTGTATATACATCACAATCCAAATTTCACAGTTTGTTTCATAAAATGCACACAGGCCCTATAGCTTTTCCCCTCACCTGAATCAAGATTTCAAGAGAAACACTCCTAGACCCCGTTGCCCAATGGATTAATCATCTGTTGATATATTTCAGAAGAAACAGAATCATCCTCCCAACCAAATACACAAAAACAACCCAAAAACTCAACACACAACTAGCCTAAGATTCTCACTGAAAGTAGTGATAAACCCAATAGAGAGAGCCCTCTCTGACTGCAGCTGGGCTAGAAGCTGCACTCCAAAGCCTGGTTAGTGGTTACCCCGGCCGTATCCTCTTGGGAGTCAAAGAGGACAACCTGGGTGTTAACAACCCCTTAGACTCCTATATATAGAAGGGAGGTTTAGTCATTTGTATCATCCAAGAAATATTCATTTGTGTAATGTAAAGGAGGTTTCCCCCTTGAAGAGGCTGAATTTTAAGGTGTTGATCTATCTTTTCTATCTTTTTGTGAGCTAGTTTCCTAACATTTTCCCCTCGTCTTCGATCAATCCTGTTGTCTCTATGTGTGAAGGCTTTTCCTCTATTATTACTTTATGTTATGTTGCATTGATGATGATATTGTTCTTTCTATATAATTACATATGTTCTTGAATAATGTTATGATGTTGTGGGATGAATTCAATATGTAAATAATGAAATGCAATTATCTAGAGCAAAAAAGAATATAGCCGAAGAAAAATTAACAATATTCAATTGTCATCTATTTACAATATATTCTTATTAAAACCTCTTCTTTAATTCCCTTATTTTCAAGCCTTACTACTATTATTCTTCAAATACTACAAAATTATGATATGCTAATATATTATTTTGAATGAAGGACAAAACAAATTATATTAAAATGTTTCCATCCCTTTAAGAAATTTACATATTTTCAATATTTTTTTTATCCATGCTTATATATCTATTTCAATCCTAATGGTTAGTTTATTAGAACATGTTATTTGCTATATGGGATAAATGATGTTCTATTTATAAGTCCTTAGAATTATTTTTATAAAAATTATGTTTCACATTTGATATCATATTCAAAATTTATGCCAGTATTAATACTACTATCATCAACATCATTCTTAACCTTCATGCGATTTTCATGAATGTTCCTTATAGACATGTCTCATATATAAATTATATAGATTATATTATAAGCAATTTTGTTTTATCAAAGCTAGATATAATTTTGTACATCAATGTTTTCACATTGTTTTGTTCATTTGAATGTGGCATTTTTCATTTTAAATCATGTAACATTTCTAATGCAATTTATAAAGTCTGATTTAGGTCCTTCCAGAATTCTATACACATAAATGTGTCCCTTAGTTGTAATTCCACACTTGATACTCTTGACCTACTGAATTCATAATTAAGATCTATTTTTGAAGATAAACAATGATGGTGTAAGTTAGGGTTTTTATCAGATTAATGACTACGCCACTATTTACCATTTTCTCATTCATTTTGTTGTTTCCTTTTTCCATTTCCGTTGCTCAACCACTGTTAGTCTAAAGTTATTACCCTTAGTTTTTCCTTTTTAATATTGCATACATTGCACTAAAGAGATATGTTTCTTAATTATTTTTATACTTTACCTCTCATCCTTTACTTGAAGCCCCATTCTTGAGTTCTCAATGAACTATGTGAACACAATTTAGGGTTTAAAAACGTTTCTTATTTTCTTTTGTCTACATTATATATTTCATTTTGATGGTTATGTTAATTAATGTTGAATATAACCTCCTTTTTCATTTTTCCTTATAATTTTGGAGTGTTAACGAAGATTCCTCTCTGTGAATATTTTTCTCAAAGCTTTTACAGTTGACTCTTTCAAATCTTCTAAAAGGATTCATTATTTTGAAAAATGGAGTTTTTATTAAGAGAATAAAGCAATCAACTATGACATAGTCAAGTTCCTTTCATCCTTTTTCTTTGAATTACTTGTTAATTTCTTTATGGAAATTATACTGACACTAGAGAATAACCCAAAATGTGTAGAGTCTCATATTACTAGTAGATTTTCATAACCCTCTATAATCCAAAATTTTGTAGATGGTTTTACCATTCTTGCAAGTATTCTTTTGTGATTCTTTCTATTTTTCTTTCTCTTAGTTGCCTATACTCTTAGCTTAAGAGAAATAACTTGTACGGTTAAGTTTTAATATTTGAAACTCTATCTCCAACTCTTTCATTCTTAACTAAAAGGATATTTGTAACAATAATACCTTGTTTATAATAACTGTATTCATGGGTGCGTTGGCACAATTATTTACAAATTCATTTAATTGATAAAGAGATCATACCAACTTATTTTCCTATTGTGTTTACTCATGTTTTCCTTCTGGTTACTGTAGCATAAATAAATTCTATGTTTTCATGTTACCATTATATGTTATGAAATGATTGAAGTCATTTTATATCCAATATTTTATGTAGACATATTTTTGTTTAACTATGAGTTATGTGCCAAATGTAATACATATATTTCTGTTATAGTGAGCTTGAATTCTTTGAATATATAAACCCATTCAAGGTATATATATGTAATTATAAAAATATTTTTCTTTATATTTTTCATATAACTCTTCCTAATTGATGTTATTTTATGACCATATTCCTATTGTCCTCTTACATGTAATTATTCTTCTTACAAAAGGTTTAATATTTTTCCTGTGATGTTTCCAAGGGTATTTTAGCTTCCGCTCCTCACACTGACTATTTCCTCCACTAGGTCGGACACCTTGTTCCTCTCCCCTATGTTCGTGATTCCACCGCCGAAGTCCTATTAATTTTTTCCTTTATTAGGAAATTATAAATTTATTTAAAAATTTCACTTCCATATACTGGAAAGTGACATTGTTCAAGCTTATACACCAATTTGTATTTTATTTACAACATAACTTTAAATTTTATTTAAGCTAACATCCACATTTTGACCTTAATTTCTTAATAATTCTTTATTGCATTATTTTTGTAATTATTTTGGAAAAAATGGAAATAATTTCCTATATCCTATTGTTTAATTTTGTATACACGTATTAATCATATTTACATTATCAATTTACATTAATAATAAATTCTTCTTCACGGTCACATATTTGTTAAATGTTTATATTTTATAGTTGTTGTATTTTTAAAGAGAAACTCTTTATGTTACACTCATTTTATGATAAGAATATATGTGTGTTTTGTTCCTGAATTCCTTCTATTATAGATACACCAAATTTCTTTCTATATAATTAGAGTTTAGACTAACACACACATAATTATAAATATGTTTATATAAACTCATTCATTCTGGTTATGAGAAACTTATCGAAATAAAAGACATATATTCTATAATTTATCCTTATGAAGATAACATTATATAATATCATTTTTTTATATATTTTATGGTCAGGCATATTGATGAAAATGAGATTTTAGGGGTTGCCCAAAATCCCAAATTCTTTAAAAATCTTGATCCTGGACCTGTGGGTTATGGGCCCACTCAATCTTTGGGAAGCCTTTTAATTAATTTCACCGTTATAGTCTGTCTTGCTCTCATTTGAACATTCATGCAGCCGCCGCTGAGTACCTGCAACACCACTTTTATTTACAGAACACAAGTTCTGACTCATTTATAAAACACATAGCATATACAATTAACACAGAACATAAACACACTTTTATATATTTACGGAACAATCACAAAGTTAAGGCCTTTCAGCCTTAAAACGAACTCATGCTCGGCTACATCTTTCCCACTCGCAATTTTCTTCACAAAATAAGATATCTATTACACCCCTATTGTATTACATTTATATAAAAAGTCTTATGAAGGACCGATCCTATCCTCTTCTGATTTTTCTCCACAAAAACTCTCCAAAAAGCGTGCATGGCTATTGATAATAGGAAGTCTTTCTAGTCTTATCCATTCTCTCTTTATTTTTTTTTCTTTAACTGCTTTAAGGGAGATTTTCTCTGTTTTTTCCCTTTATTAAGCTCCGCTGGTCCACGTCTTTATGGTCCACTTGGATTTTTCTTTATTTAAGAAAAGGGTGAGATGCACCTGCATCAGACTCCCGAGGCACAAAAAATTATGACCTCCTGGTGATATGATTCTCCTTGTCCTTAGTAATTTTAACCACTGCATTCCTTCAGTGCAACCAACCTCTGCAGTAACAACCTCCTCTGTTATATGATACCTCACCAAGCCCTCCGCACTCGGTCTTTTGGCATCCTCTAGGTTGCTGCAAATCTTCTCACCTCCTGCTGCCACCATCTACATAAACTCTCCAACTTTAACATAGTTGTACCTCTTTCCCCTTCTGTTCGCATTATTCTTTCTTCTCTCAGGAATCCTTTCCCTGCTTGATACCAACTGATGAAAATGAGATTTTGGGGGTTGCCCAAAATTCCAAATTCTTTAAAAATCTTGATCCTGGACCTGTGGGTTATGGGCACACTCAATATTTGGGAAGCCTTTTAATTAATTCATCGTTATAGTTTGTCTTGCTCTCATTTGAACATTCATGCAGCCGCCGCCGAGTACCTGCAACACCATTTTTATTTACAAAACACAAGTTTTGACTCATTTATAAAACACATAGCGTATACAATTAACACAGAACATAAACACACTTTTATATATTTATGGAACAATTACAAAGTTAAGGCCTTTTAGCCTTAAAACGAACTCATGCTCGGCTACATCTTTCCCACTCACAATTTTCTTCACAAAATAAGATATCTATTACACCCCTATTGCATTAGATTTATATAAAAAGTCTTATGAAGGACCGATCCTATCCTCTTCTGATTTTTCTCCACAAAAACTCTCCAAAAAGCGTGCATGGCTATTAATAATAGGAAGTCTATCTAGTCTTATCCATTCTCTCTTTAATTTTTTTTCTTTAACTGATTTAAGGGAGATTTTCTCTATTTTTTCCATTTATTCAGCTCCGCTGGTCCACGTCTTCATGCTCCACTTGGATTTTTCTTTAATTAAGAAAAGGGTGAGATGCACCTGCATCACATATAACAAAGTATAATAATTATTTCTCCTTTCTACTAATCATAATTTGTAAATAAAAACACAGTTAGTTTTTATCTTTTCTTAGTTTCAAAGTTTGAAAATAAAAAAATAACAAAAATCCCTTTTTCTTTTCATTGTAAGTAATTTGTAAATGAAAAACATAACATTGATCTTTTCCTTTTCAAAGAATGTAAACATTGTAGGAAGAAATATCAATTGAAATAAATAGTTTGTAAAATTAGTTTGTAAAATTAATAGTTGGGTACTTGGTTCTTGCCAACCTCAATATTGTATCTGGCTAGTATCTCCCCGAACATAACAAGTTTTCAAATTCCTTCTTGTCATATTCACACTTTCTTCTCTTCAATCCATCCTTCTTTCTAAGAATGAGATAAAAGCAAGGAGACAATTTTTTTTTTTATGAATTACCCATCTACAACTCTTTTGGTTATTGGTAACTACCTCCACCTCACTAATAGGTGGAAAATAGTTACTAGGTCATTAATGAGCTTCTATGTCCAAATCCTAAAGACAACCTCTTGTCTTTCAGGGAAATAATTAATTAGTCAATTTCATAATTTCTCGATAAATATAATCATTTAGATTATAATCTTGGGACTTATTGATGGGATTTTAACCTCATCTCTTTTAGTCATAAGTACTCAAAAAATATTTTTCCAGATTTCTTTATTTATAAAAGAGAACATCATAATTATAGGTTTATAAAAAATCATCATTAGTAATAAATTATTGATAATTAACTTCTTCAAATGTATTTTAGTCTCAAACATTTCAAAAGGAAATAGACATATGCACAATTAGTTACATAAAAACATCAAGCCAAGAGATATCACATCTTCCCTGGCTTGAATTTGACATGGTCCTAGTGTTTGATCACAATTTTTTTCTGAAACACTTCTCAGCAAATTAAAATAGAGAAGGATATGATTCTTTAAAATAATACTCTAACTCCCTAGTTTCCTCTTCTGGAATGAAATGTTTCCACTAAATCTTCAACTGCACTATGTCTCTATTCGAAAGCATGACTACCTTCCAGTCTAGAATATGTAGTGGTTTTTCTAGGACATATCCCTCCAGTTCCACTTGTAAAATATTTCAATCAATTATATGAGTTGGATCATGCACATAATTATTTAGTAAAAATGCATGAAAGACATTTTGAACTTCTCTGTTTGCTAGAAGGGCAAGCTCGTATGCAACTGGTCCAATTCTAGCTAAAACATCGAAAGGTCCACAATAACTAGGTGACAACTTAGCACAAGTGCCATGTATAAGTGTACTCTTCTTTGGTTTCACTTTTAAATACATGTGATATCCCACATTAAATTCCTTTTGAATTATTTGGATATATGTAAAACTCTCTTTTCAACCTTATGTTGTTTTTAAATTTTGTCTAACACGTTTAACCACTTCTTCCATTTCCTTTATCATATATGGTCCCAATATTAACCAATCTTCAGGGTGGTCCCTAGTTAGACGTACTTTGCATTTTATATGATGTATTACTTCAAAGGAACTTATTTTAAAATAATTTTGGTACCCATTATTATAGGAAAACTCACCAAGGTGAAGGTAATCTTCGCAGTTGGTTTTTCCATAACATACATTCTTAACATATCCTCTAAGATTTGGCTAGTTATTTCTATTTTTCCATTGGCTTCACGAAGATAAGGTAAAATTCAACCTTTCCCCATTCCTTTGAATAATCCCTTCCAAAATTTCGAAGTAAATTTTCCATCATGGTCTAAAATTACTATTTTAGGCACACTATGAAGCCTAAATATTTCTTTGATAAAAATTTATGCTATGTTGATAGATTTAAAAGTATATTTAATAGGGATAAGGTGTGGATATTTGCTAAGTTTATCTACCACTACCATGATTGAGTCATTTTTTTTTTCTATTCCTTGGCAATTTGGTAATGAAATCCATGGATATGGTTTCCCATTTCCATTCTAGAACTGGAAAGGGTTGCAACAATCATGTCGGGTGCTGATTGGAAACCTTCAATTGTTGGCACTTTAAGAACCTAACCATGTATTCTGTTGTGTCAGATTTCACATTAGGCCAATAATAATCCCTCCTTAGAATAGTTATCAGTCTTTGATACCTAGGATGACTAGTTGTTGGTTTCTTATGCAATTCATCTAACACAAATGTTTTCAATTATGGTTCATTAGGCATGTAAATTGTTCCTTTAAGCAAGAATAAATATACATTATTTACTAAAAAATTAGTTTCCTCTACACTTAATTCTTTAGTTTTCTGTAATTTCTTCTTGATCTGCAAGTATTCTTCATCAATGTTTTTTGTTGTCATCACCCTTTTAATCAAATATGTATTCCAATTTATTGTTGAAAGTATATATATTTTGATGTAGTTTTTTGTTCAAAGAATCAACAATTTTATTCTCCTTATATTTAATATGTATAATTTCAAAATCATACTCACTAATAAATGTTAACCATTTGGCTTGCATATCATTTAGGTTTGGTTTTTCAAAAATATATTTAACACTAACATTGTTTGTTCTTAGCTAAAATTTCCTCACAATCAGGTAATGTCTCTAAATTTTAGAGCATGTATTATGGCTACTACTCCCAAATCGTGCATATTTTTAGCACATGATAAATTTTGGCCAAATTTATGCCCCAACATGCTTAGTTTGGTATGGTAAACCACAAATTTTATGAGGTTTTTGTAAATATCTCCAACTTATTTTCAACAAGTTTTTATTTAAATAAAAATTCAATTTATAATATATATATATATATATATATATATATATATATATATATATATATAATATATATAATATCTATATTATATATAGTATATTATATATATATAGATAGATAGGATATAGATATAATTATATTTAAATATTTAAAAACTTAGATTTAAAAATTACAAAACCCAAACTCTAAAATGTGGAACCATATTTTCCTTCATGTGTCACCCAACAATAAATTTTGAATTAAAAAATCCAAAATTCAAAAAAATGTTTGTGACCCCACCCCACATTTAATACATTAATTTCCCCAATGTTAAAAGCCTTTAGATATGTGAATAAATAAATTGATGATTAGTGATGGACATCAGACCCCCCTTGCCTTTTCAACTTATTTAAAAAGGGAAAGTAAAGATACTTTACCCAACCAAGGCAAAAGAACACATGGGATTCATAATCCATGGGATATGAAAAGAGGATATGGTTTTTAAAGCCCATGCGAAGGGAAAACAATACATGGATTCTAAAACAAGATGGTTTATTAAATCATTCAAATAAATATGTTAAAATTTTAATTACAGAATTTATTTATAGGTTTAATCAAAATATTTGGAAATATTATTCAAAATATGTATACTTTTCCCCAAATATTTCATGACAGTAATGAAGTTTTCAAAATATGATGAAAGACAAAAAACCAAAAAAAATAGAACTCAAAGGGACAAGTAGTTGATGCAGTTGGCATAGTTAATCAGACTTGAGAGGACAACTAGCAAGTTTTGTGAAGGCAACTTCAACCTTTCAATAATCTAAGGCAGAAAATCAAACACTCTAGATTTCAAGGGCATGAAGATATCATCTATCTAATACACCTAGTAGTAGAAGATTAGAAAATTGTGGATCATTTTGCATATTTCCAGCATTCAGTGAACCAATTCCAGATTTTAATGAACAATTCAATATTTCTAGAAAAAAATTGGAGATATTATTTTATTTCTAGTAATTATTTAGGATTTTATTCCAGAATTATTGTAACAATATAGGAGAATTTTATTCTATATATTATTTCATTTGTAATAAACAAAGGGTTTAAACTTGGATGAAGAAAGCATGTTATTGATGTAAAGTTGTTCATTAAGCTGAAAGTGATCATTTCTTTAATACAAAAATTTGTTCCAGGATTCTTGTGTCAGACGAACTGGTGATGTTTTTATTTTTGTAAACTTTTTGTATCTTTGTTTTCCATATGTTATTATAATATATCTTGTTTAAGGAAATGAAAGACTGAATTTGTTTAATTACACTCTGTCCTGGCTTATAAGCAATATTTATGTTTTCAAACTAAAATTAAATATAGAATTCTTAATTTCTCTATGTTTAATCGAACATTAATATTTTCCTCTCTATCACTCCATCAAGCTACGAAGATCCAATAGTCTACCTACCTTTCCCTGTTACATATGTTACAATATTTAAGTATCTGATCACCCTAAGGCTTTGAATCCATTTGCCCAATGGCGTTTCTCCTCAATTTCAACCAAACAATTCAAAAAACCAAACTTTGAACCCTACATTTAACATAGAATCCTAAAGTAACAAAGCTAAATCTAACAGAGAGATTCCTCTCTGAGTTTAGAAGGGCTAGCTTCTAAACTTAAAAGTGATTTTGTGATTACCTCTACAATTCCTTTACAACTTGGGAAATTACAGAGTGATAGCACATATCATAATTACTTTCATGATCCTTTAAATTTTTAGACTCATAACTAATTATGTGACCTTCTTGCATTAAAAAACCTCCCAATCCTTATTTACAATTGTTTGTGCACATAAAAAACTCTTTATTGGGGTCAACTAGTTTCAGGATGGGGGTAGTGGCTAACAATTGCTTTAATTTCTCAAAATATCTTGACACTTCTAACTCCATTCAAATTTTGTCCCCTTATTTTTTAAAGAAGTAATATAATATGCCAATTTAGAAAATCCTTTTATAAATATTCGATAGTAACCTGTAATCACCATAAATGACTGACATCAACTACATGTTTAGGAACTAACTACTCAATAATACATTTAGTAATTTTTGTATCTACAACAATCCCTTATTTAGACACTACATGCCCCAAATATTGTATTTTCTTTTGATAGAATGAACACTTATTAAACATAGGATATAACTCATTTTCTCGAAGGGTTTGAATAACAATATGCAAGAGCTAATCATGTTCTTCCTTACTCTTACGGTAAAATGAAATATCATTTATAAATAGTATGACAAATTTGTCAAGAAAATGACTCCAAACACTATTCATCAAGGACATGAAATTTGTTGGTGCATTAGTGAGTCTAATTGGAAACACTACAAATTCATAGTGTCCATATCTTGTTCTAAATGTTGTCATATGTATATATTTTTCCTTGATTCTTAATTAATGATATCTTTACCTTAAATCAATTTTTGTAAATATTGGCACTCCTTGAACTTGATCAAATAAGTCATCAATTTAGGGTAAATGGTATTTGTTTTCAATGGTCATTTTGTTTAGATAATAATAGTCAATATAAAGCCTCATTATCCCATCACTATTTTTGATGAATATAACTGGTGTGCCGTATGAAGACACACTAGGACTTATGTACTTTTTATCTAATAGCTCTTGAAATTGAACCTTTACTTCAATTAACTTAGGAATACTCATCCTATATCGAGCTTTGAACATCAGAAAAACTCTAGGAATGAGATCAATAGTGAAATATATATCCCTCTTTGGAGGATGTCCTAGTATCTCCTCTAGAAATACATCTCTATATTCTTGTAAAATATGGTATTCCTCTAAATATGTTTTTTGTTTGCTTTCAGTTATGTCGTCAACCTAAACAACAAAATTTGATAGCCTTTACAAGCACATTTCTTTAGTTTTAAGGCATAAATCTACCTCATGTAAATATCTCTTGTCACCTCATTAATTATGCACTTCTCTCCATCATCATTAACACAGGTGAAAGTTTTCCCTGAGAAACTTGTAATTACTTTATGTTATTCTAACTAGTCTATTCCAATCAGCACATAATATGACCCTAGAGGTAAAACATTTAGAATTATTTGAGTGTTCATTCCATTCAAGTTCAATAAATATTTTTTCCTAATTTCAATTACTTTCCTTTTTGTTCCTATGGCTAGTTGTACTAGCCAATGCTTTCTTTGTTTTTCCTTTCTAAGTTCACACTTTTTCAATGTTAGCATGATAAATTAACTTTTAAAGGTATTATCTAGGGATCTATTAATATTAAAACATTTTGTTCAAAAATTTTACCTTGGAATTTTTAATAGAATAAATGTCCTCATACACACAAATGCTACTAATAAGGAAGATAAAAATTACACAAATATGCAATACTTTACACATGATCACTCAACACTCTTGAAGTAGAGAGAAACAAGCTTTAAATAAGTTTGTGTTGTGAGCTAATTTTGTTATGGATCACTTATTTCATTTACATGTGTCCATTTACATTTAATTCTCTCATAACAACGTTCCTAACTATTTTCCTAAATTAGTTCCTAAGAAACAACACCTTTCTAGATGTCATATATTTCACAGCAGTTAGTTATTCTAATTTGTCTCCAATATTTAATTAAATATTCTAGCTAATTGAATATTATACCCAAAATAATTTAATTATAGTTTATTATTTTCTATCATTTAACGTTCCCCCTTTGAGCGAAAAGTACATTACAACAGATACCAAGATCATCCTGGAGCATAGTAATTTTGATCTTGCTAAGTGGTTTTGCAAAAAATTCTGAGAAATCTTCGGAAGGACAATATACTAGTTTGATGAAATCCTTTGCGATGAGTTTCCTGATGCAATGATACTTTATGTCCATGTGCTTTGTTTTGGAATGGAAAATTGGATTTTTGACAAGATTTATGGATGACTGGATGTCGATGAATAAATATGTGGCTTCTGCTTGATGAATGCCTAAATATTACAAAATTATGCACAACCAAACAATTTCAGATGTTGCTCCCCAGGCTAATATATATTCTGCTTATGTCGAAGAAGTGGCCATTGTAGCTTTCTTCCTACAACTCCAAGAAACTCCAGCTAAACCCATGTTCATTGAATAACCTGATGTTGATGCATGATCATCAATACTTCCAACAAAATATGCATCGGAATGTCCATGAAGAACAAAGTTATTAGTGATTTTGTAAATAAGACGGAAATATTTGATCCTTTAGATATAACAATGGAACCTTTTTGCTGCATTCCAATAGCTTTCCCTTGGTTCATGCATAAAGTGCGATATAATACTGACTGCATAAGATAAGTCTAGACGAGTGGTTTTCAGATAGATCAAGCTGCCAATGAACTATCTATAAGTATTACTATTAACCAATCCCCGCCCC
>APFE030785102.1:8264-28128 GCA_000404065.3 Pinus taeda
ATATATTATTAATAAATTCTCAATATTGTAAATTGAAAAAAAATATTATAATATATGTTATCATATTGTTTAGAATGAAATTCTTTTTTTTTTTTTAATTATTTCTTAAACCATAATATTAAAACATAAAAAATATATCATATTAATAGAATTTAATATTGTTAAATTAAAACAAAAAATTATTTTAAAAAATAATATTATAAAAAAATTATGATATAATCAAATTTTTTTTGTAATTTTTATTTTATTAAATAGAATATAATTAAATTTTTAATTTCTTATTTTCTATAAATTTAAAATTAAAAAATAAATTATACTAATATATAATAATTCAAATTAAATGAGAAAACAATATTAAATTACTATTGCAATTAGAACTATTAATCAATCATATTATTAGAAAAACAGATACCATGTACCTTATAAACTTTTCTCGTTTAATTTTACTCTAATTTAAAGGTTTATAAAATAAATAACTCAAAGAAATAATAATGTATCTTGTTTTTAATTAATTTTCAATTTCAAAAGACATTTCCAAATAATTTTGTAATCAAATTATTTTAATCACTATAAATTATCAGGATTATTTTATTTTTATTGATTTTTTATATTGTTCAAATTAAATTAATGTTCTTCCCTTTTAGTTAATTGTATTAAAATCAGTCTTATAAGATTCAATTCTTATATTTAATCTGATATAGTTCAGCTCCTATATATTTTTAATATATGAGGAATATACTTTAACGGATGACTGATATGTACTCATCCATGCTATAATAGAAATCATGTTTTACATCTTATCAGAAAGGATCAATACTCAGAACTTTATTTGAACAGTGTTAGGTACAAGGTACGAAGATGAACATAGTGTAGACAAGTTTACATAAACATTGAAGTCCGTTCCTGAAGGATAAAGAAACGAAACCACCACTTGGTGGTAACACCTACATACAGAAGCCAAAGACTGGTGTGCAAGAACACCCTATATAGTACTCACAGTACTCAAACCAGAGACGTTGGCTTGGCCAGAAAAGTTGGTCTTCCCTCTCCAGCCATTATAACAATGACTCTCTCCTCCTTATCGTGGCCGTTCCAGAGTCCAATCACTTCGTTACGCTCAGCGGAACCCCTGGCATGGACTTGGTTTTCACCTTCCAGAATGTCGGATGGTACCAGACACCAGTAACTCCACAAAATAAGTAACAGCGCTAATACTGTCGCCCCTAATATGGCTACCACTGCACCCACCAAATATGGAATTGGCGTTTGCCACGCCGAATCAATGGCTGCATCGTTGACGCTGCTATTACTCGTTGAACTCGCCACAGCCATATTTGTAAGCAAAGCCTGTACAAAACGAGAAACCATTACTATTTCTATATTTGAGAACCACACCTACATACATATATATAAGCTGGGTAACCGTCTCTTGTGTCTTTTCTAAAACTGATTCTGGTTTCTTAAGAGCTAGACTTCTTTTCTGCTAATAGTTTTGGGTAATAGTTAACGGTGTAAGACATTTGGCCATAGGGAATGTCTGCTCTCTTATATACCACTACTGGTTTTTTAGACGGTTATTCTAGATAGTGTGGTTTTTATTGAATGACAATAGCCAATATTTATAAATACCAGTTAGATATAATTATTCTCAGAACTAAAGGAAATACCTCGCCATACCGAAATATATTTATATATATATATATGTATGGGGTATCAAGGTGTTATAAAACGATAACGAAGTGATATCAGATATCTAAACTTTGCTTGGGTGATTAAATTTCAGAAAATTTTCGAACACAGAGAAAGGGAGAACGATTTACTAACCTGTCCGATCACTGCCAAAAATGTTGGATCCATTTCACATTCAGAACTATAGCTGACAGATAAGTTGAATCAAAAGCTTCTCTAATAGAGTCCGCTTCGGTAGAAGTTATGGTGAAATCAAAGCGATAAAAGTTATTTTGCACTCATGACGCTGCGAAGCCTGCGCAAGAGCCAGAAGTGTGATAGAAGTTTGTTACTCGGTACTGTCTGAATGAATAGCAGTGATGTCTTGTGGCCGTCATCACAAATTCATGAGGATCGTCTTTTCTATACTTTTGTGGTCCCCCTATCTGAAATCTCAGAAATTAAGAAAAGGAAGCGGGAATAATCCTCGATATGATTGGATTACACCATACAGAATATTTCCCCGAGGCAGTTGCGCGCATCTAGATATATATATATATATATGTATTACTGGACCTGGAAGTTTTAGTTATGCAATGTGTAGAAATCGAAGTGGTTTAAGTGAATTTACTGGACATGGGAGTTTTAGTTATGCAACGTGTAGAAATCGGAGTGGTTTTTCATGACATGAGTACATATATATATAAATGAAAATAAATAAAAAATTCACAACTTGTATTTTTCCTAGGCAATTTTATCTGAAATTAATTTCTTTTAGAATGAACATCTTACCAAAAAAATCACCAAATTCGAAATGGAAAAAAGAATATTATAATATTATATAAATATATATATAGATATATATTCTAACTCTATACGGAAGTTCATGCTTGCAGAAGAGTTGGTCCGATTAGTCTTTTCGAGACAAGTGAGAGGCAATGAGATAGCGTGTGGAATCAACTATGTCAAGTCACGGGAAATAGCAACGGGCATGTTGTATCGTGACTGGTCTTCGACATTTCCACGTTCATATAGAATGCGAGGAAATGAGATAGCGTGTGGAATCAAGTATGTCATGTCACGGGAAATAGTAACGGGCATGTTGTATTGTGACTGGTCTTTGAGATTTCCACGTTCATATAGAATGAGAGGCAGTGAGATAGCGTGTGGAATCAACTATTTCATGTCACGGGAAATAGTAACGGGCATGTTGTATTGTGACACATTTCCACGTTCATATAGAACTTTACACACTAGCAGTCATATAATATTATGGTGGAAGATGCTGTGAATAGTTTTGTGCCCTGTCCATTGAACTTCACACATAAGACTTGCACTGGTATTTTTGCTGAGATTTTAGATTTCCAGCTTTCTTTAGATGATTAGCTGTCATGCGAGTGCAGAATTAAATCATGGTCAGGATGAGATTTTAGATTTCCAGCTTTCTTTGGATGATTTCCTGTCATGCCATTAGAGAATTAAATCATGTTCAGGATATGCTCAGGTTATGGAGCATCAATGGCTATTTTTTCTAAGGACTCAGTATATTCTGAATATATTTGAACTTAGAGTATGTCTATACTCTTTTTATGAAATTGTGTAAGTCTAGTTATACCTAACCAATTTTCAATACATGTAAGCTTGCACATTAAAAATATAGGTTTAGGATGGAAATATAAGATGGGCTACTAAGAGGCCTAATATCTTAATCATATATTAGTAATGACAATTTTTTACAATTAACTACCAATATCTTTTTTAGAGTAAAGAAAAATTATACCAAGACTACAATAAGATATCACTACACCAAACTCTAGATTTCTAGTGTAATCACAATAATTTTGGTCTTCTACAAACACCAAACTACAACCTCGAATTTATGTCCCCAAAATTCAGCATGTGGTAACATTCATATTGCCTCTGAATATTCTCAAAAGGTAAAGAGCTACTCGTCCAAGAATTGTCAAGACGTAAAGAAAAAACATACTACTCATCTCATCAAGTGAGACAGAAAATGAATAGTTGAAAGCCTTGTAGATTGGTGATGTTTACAAACCCTGTAAAGAGCTCTTAAGACCCTGCGTCAACTCAAAGATCCTGCTCCTAGCTTCTTGATGCAATCTTCTACATAGAAACAAAACCAAACAACATAATGTTTTCACCTCTTCAGAATGCAGGTCAACATGTGCAAGCAATAATCAAATCCACATACATATAAAAAGAAATGAAATATGTGGGAGAACTCACAAATTCTTTCATCAATCAGAAGATTATAAATACATTATACCTTAGCATATAGATGTACACCTTCGCAATCCTTGGCATGACTCTTCCCTTGACTCACTGAAAGATTAGGGTGACCTCACATGCAAAGGATGTCCTAATAGAATCCATAGGTATCATTGGGCCATACTCTCTAAATCCTCTCTCCCTCATGATAAGGTCTCTCTCTCTCTCTCTATCTATCTATCTATCTATCTATTATCTATCTATATATATATATATATATATATATATATTATATATATATATACATACATATATAGGAGGACGTATCTACACAATAGGGTCATGAGATATTAAGGGACTTCTGCAATAATTGACCTTCATTCAACTAATGAACAATTAAGCTCAACTACTCTCTTTGGGATTGACCTATTCTTGAAAGGTCACCTCCATCGCGCTCATGTGAAAGGCAAGTAGTGTTGGTGCTAGGCTATCCCACTACAAGGAAGTGATGGGTGTCAAGATGGCAAGCTTGTGAGAGCAATAAGATACAAAAAATGTATATTTAAGAAAGGATAAGAATGCATTCAAGTTAACAAATGAGAGGATAGGACTAGGGTTTCTCTCCATGACATAAGTTGGGAAAAATTGCAATAACATATACCCCCTAATGCATGAGGTCAAAATAGAAACCAATGGCTAAAATGCATTATAATAGCATGTGGAAAAATGCAAGGAGTGAGTTAATATTGAAGTACTGGATTAGAGTCATACCGATACCCATGTCTGAATTAGAAAATGATCATCCCCGTGGTGGACATACTATTGCTCGGCATAAAGAGAAATTGAACATGACTTCCAACCATACAATGTGGATCCATAACGCGAAATGCTAGTACATGACCATGAGGCATACACAATGGATCTATGTTAAATTTTATGATATTTTCTATGCTTGCAACAATTACTTCAATGTCTTGTTAGCCCAATAACAACTTTACTTTAGATTCCAATAGAAATCACATTAAAACTTCAGTAGCATTTACTTTAAATCATCATTAACAGTAATTGCAAATAGAACATCAACAAAAGGTACAAGAAGATATGAGATGATAAGTGAATTATGTAAAATGAATAGTTTCAAGTGAATTTTATACTCAAGATGCCCAAGAGACATGCCTCATTGTAAATTTGATCACTTATCTTTGTAAATTAAATTCTTGTAAGTTTGCACATTTACTTTTTTCCCATATTTGTTATAGTGTTGAAGAACTAGTAAATAATGGTGGAAAGTAACTCCTAGTAAGTATATTATTTGTGTGTGTATGAGATATTTTCAATAAATGGTCATGTCCTTAGAGGCATGGGTCTTCAATACTAACTATTAGTTAATTATTCATTACATATATATATGTGTGTGTGTGTGTGTGTGTGTGTGTGTGTATCTATGATGTGTATATATATATATATATATTATATATAATAAATATATATATATATGTAGTATGTATATGTATGTATGTATATATATATAATAATATATTAAAATACATCATATACATACATACATATATATATACATATATATATATATATTATGTAAGTATGTATATGTATATATATATATAATATATATATATATATATATATAATATATATATATAAAGGCGTCTAAGAAGGGGAGTAACCCTAGTTGCACTCTTTAACACTCACCCTCATCTACGGAGGGATTCCAGCTATTAACATTCATCCATCGCTATGCTCTCATGTACATTATGTGTCATTTGTATAACTTGTCTTATCCCTACTAAGCTTGAACCTTAATGATCAAATTGTCAAACATTATGCAACCTAGTCATAGCGAATACACTAGTACTTAACATATTTGTCAGTAGTACTAATTAACCCTAACCACTTTTCCCAACACATTTTTTAAGTGAGAGGTACTTCTCAAGAGTCCGAGACTACAAGGGTATGATGTATGTTTAGGTTTCTATAGGGGAAGGTTAACCACTCTTGGTGTGTTCATATAGCTCCAAGAAGTACCTTAGCCCCCCATGAGCTCTGAGAGCTCAATTTCTAACTCAATCAGGACCCCCATGGGAGAGTCTTTCGACAACTCCAACTCTCTCTCTGAAGGCTAAGACTTTTCCTTTCCTAAATGCTTTGCAAGGATGTTAGCATCTTGTCCATTTTTCATAATGTGTTGGAGCCTCATTTCTCCCTGTTGTACCATATCCCAGATAAAATGGTACCTAATATGAATATGTTTAGATTAGTCATGGAACACAGGATTCTCTAAAAGGTGAGTCCCACTTTGATTACTACAATAAATGATGGTGGTATCTAACACGTGCTCAAATAACTCACCGAAGAGCTTCCTCAACCAAATGGCTTGACATCAAGCCACACTAGCTATAATACATTCACTCTTAGCGGTGCTTAGTGCAAAAAAAAAAGACTTGGTTCATCCATGAGATGGAAACAAATCCCAAAGAGAAATAACATCCAAATGTTCTTTTTCTATTCACCACATTACCAGCCCAATTGGTATCAGTAAATCCATGTAATTTGAGATCCTTGTCAGTGTAACTCAGTCCATGGTTGATAGTACCATGAAGACATCTTAGAAGATTCTTTGCAGCAACCCAATCCATATGATGAGGCTTGACCATAAATTGACTCAATGTATTAACAACAAGGCATAAGTTTGATTGTGTGTTCACCAAGAACATTAATGCTTCCACAATTTCTCTATATTTGGTAGGATTTACCAAAACTGGACCAACATCACTTATACATAGCTTCTTGAAATTAGGTTCCATTGGTCTAGCCACAATCATGTATTCCACCATGCCACATATTTCTAACATCTCCATAATACATATTCCTTGAGAGAGGGAAATCTCACCTGGATTTTGCTAGACATCGAAGCCTAGGAATTAAAGCATCAATCCTAGGTCCTTCATCTCGAATTTAGAAGTCAACTCCATTTTACATTGATAAATGAGAGAGGGTTTGCACCAGTTAGCAATAGATCATCAACATATAAGACCAAAATAAGCGGCATGTCCTTTTCAACCTTCAAGTATAAGTTTGGATCGGTATAGCTCCTTTTGAATCCCAACTTCATGAGATAGATACCAATCCTTGCATACCAAGCCGTAAGGGCTTTCTACAACTAGCACACATGAGTTTTTCTATCCTGCTCTTCAAACCCCTGAGCTTGTTTCAAGTAGACTTTTTCCCTAAGTGAGCCATGTATGAATGTCATCTTGGCATCCATTTGATGCAAACTCCATACTTGATTTGTAGCATGACAAAATATGCATTATATAGTGGTGTATCGGGCAACTAGAGGAAAAATCTCATCATAGTCAATTCTTTCCTTTTGCAAGAAGTCACGAGCCATGAACCTTACCTTGTATTTATCAACACTTCCATCAACTCCATGTTTAATCTTGTAGATCCATTTGAAAGTGTCTGTGAACTTGTCCTTGGGTCTAGGCAATACTTCCTAAACATTGTTCTTCATGATTCAATCATATTCCTCAACCATAACATCTTTCCATATTTGGTACTTCACAACTTCTTCAAAATTGCATGTCTTAGATTGAATGATAGTAGTCATGGAATCTGAGTATCCTTGATAGTTGGTCAACTTCGTACCTTCTCAAAAAATTCCTCTTGGAGTGGCATGATTTTCTTGTTGGGTTGTGTGATGTTCTTTCCATGACTAGCTCCCCTAGTTAATTGGGGGGTTACCGAGGGGGCAGAGCCCCCCCTTCATTGCACTGATTGCGTAGTAGGGGGGATCACAGGGGGGGCGACAGCCCCCTTGTCTAGGGGGTTTGGTTCCCCTCTACAGGGTTCTAGGCAGTGCCCTAGGGAAAATGTTTTGGGACCCTATGGTTTTCTCCATGGTTTTCACACATGGTTTTGGGTGCGATGGTTTTTGGTCCATGGTATTGGATGCTTTCGCATGTATGTATATATATATATATATATATATATATATTGTAACACTAAAAGGAAGATAATGAAAAATGAAGCTAGTAGTCCTAGTTTTGGGATGTAGGGGAAAATCTTTGTGTATATGTGTTTTATGTGTTATGCTCTCACATTATTTATTTTCAATGTTTTAGAATTCGTATGAAGGTAATTTTTGTATGGGGTTAAAACCTACATTTGGTATTGGAGCTGTTTTGGCTTCAAGGGGACACATTTGTTGTTGAGGGGTTTCGCTCGGGCGTGTGGTAGACCCTATTCAGTGGGAGATCTGCAGGATTGATTCTGGTGGTGAAAGAAGATGACGAGTAGTGGAAAGATAACGATCGAGAAATTTAATGGTCACAATTTTCAGTTATGGAAACTCAGATGGAGGATTTGTTGGTAGATAAAGATGAGTGGATGGTGATAGATCTAAGTACTAAACCAATGGGAGTGTCCAATGAAGAATGAAAGAAGTTGGATTGGAAGTAAAAGAGCACAATACAATTGTGTGTCTGAGATTTAGTATTGCTAAATGTATCAGGGGAAGCTACAACTAAGGCTTTGTGGGTCAAGTTAGGGACTTTGTGCCAGTCTAAGTCTCTAGTGAATAAATTGTTCCTACGGAAAAAGTTGTATAACTTGAGGATGAAAGATGGAGACTCGGTGACAGAGCATTTGAACGCATTTAATATTTTGGTAAGTAAGTTATTCTTTGTTGATATTAAAATTTCAAATGAAGATAAGTGCATTACTTTGTTGTGTTCTCTACTAGATTCATGGGATAGTCTGGTTATTGCAATAGGTAGCAATGCAATTGATTTGCAGTTTAATGAAATAGTCTCATCCTTATTGACAGAGGAGATGAGATGGAAAAATATGGAGAGACAAAATGGTGATGCCTTGTTTATACGAGGATGGTCCCAGAACAAAAACAAAAATAAGTCATCGAGTGGGAGATCTAAATCTATAAGGAGATCTAAATCTCTAGGAAAACCTGTAAAGGTGTGCTAGAAATGCAGAAAGGAAGGGCACTACAAAAGGGACTATAAATCTAAAGCTCCTGACAAAGGAAAGGGATTTGATGATGCTCCTTCTCCAAAGGAGAAAACTACCTCAGATGAAGGTGGGGATGTATACTTGACTTCTTCAAGTACACATGAAGATCATGAGGCATGGTTGATTGACTCAGGTGCATCCTTTTACTTCTCTCCCCATAGAGAGTAGTTCTGCTAGTATGAGAAATATCATGGTGGTGATGTATTCTTAGGGGTTGATAGGAAGGCTAGAATCGTTGGTCACAGAAAGGTAATGTTGAAGTTGCAAGGTGAAAGGGTTAGAACACTTCTGAGTCTTATGTAAGCAAGCTGGATGATACAAGTGTAAAAACAATGTTCAATAAAGATACCTAAAAGATCGTTCAGGGGGAACTGGTATTGATGCAGGGACCTCGGATAGGAACTCTATACAAGCCGCAAGGTAGCACTGTTATTGATGGGTGCAACAGTTCTATGGTTCCTAAATGTGGAGCATAAAATCTTGTGGTCTCTCGAGAAAAGACCATGCTATGGCATCAAAGGATTGGAAATATTGGACAGAAATGCCTTCAAATGCTTCATGGTAAAGGTATGGTAGAAGGTATGACTAATAGCTCTCTGGATTTTGATTTCTGTAAAAATAGTGTATATGGGAAGTAGAATCGGGTGAGTTTCTCCTCTCGTGGTAAGAGGGTAAAATATATATTAGAGCTTGTGCACAGTGATGTGTTTGGACCTGTGAAGGTTCCATCACTGGGTAAGTTTGTGTACTATGTATGATTTATAGATGAATTCTAAAGGAATACATGGATATATTTCCTCAAGAAGAAATATGAAGTGTTTGACAGGATTAAAGAACTTAAGGTTCGGGTGGGAAACTAGATAGAGAAGAAGATAAAGGTGTTGAGGATAGATAATGGTGGAGAGTTTTGCAGCAAGGAATTTGAAGAATTCTGTAGGAAGTGTGGTATAGAATGACAAAAGACTACTCCATACACACCTGAGAAAAATGGAGTTGCAAAAAGAACGAACAAGACGTTGATGGAAAGGGCAAGAAGCATGCTTAGTGGTGTCGGGTTAGGACAAGAATTCTAGGTAGAGGCGGTGGAGATAGCATGTTACCTGGTCAACAGATCACCTTCATCAACGTTGGAGGATAAGGCTCCACAAGAGGTATGAACTGGTAAGAAATCCTCTCTTTCACATCAGAGGGTATTTGGATGTGATGCATATGTACATGTTCCAAAGGAGAAAAGAACAAAGTTGGATAGTAAATCTGAAAAATGCATCTTTTTTGGGTATAAGGATGGTTTCAAGGGTTATAAGCTTTGGGACTGAGTAACAAGGAAGGTTGTGTACAACCGTATGTGGTGTTTCGAGAGGTGAAAAATGTTATTAAACATGAACTCCCATAAAAGTAACATGAGAAGATAGAGTTTGAGCTAAAGGAGGAAGAATTGTTCTCTATAGGAGAAGAGGAATCAGAAGATGAAGAGCCAGAAACTCTAGTTGTGAGAAGATCAGTTCGAGAAAGAAGGCAGACAGAAAGGTATAGTCCATCTGCTTTCTGTTCAAATTTTTCTTTATCTATTACTGATTATGATCCCAGAATTGTGAAGGAAGTAGTAGATTTAGATGATGGAAAAGTCTCGAAAAAGGCCATGGTTGATGAAATGGCATCTTTGCACAAAAATGTGGCTTGGGATCTGGTGGAGTTGCTACCTGGAAGGAAACCCATTGGCAGAGAATGGGTTTCCAAGAAGAAAACAAATGCAAAAGGAAAGGTGGAGAAATACAAAGCTCGGTTGGTAGAAAAAGGTTATTCCCTCGTGTCGGGAATTGATTTTGGTGATATTTTTTTTCCTATTGCCAAGGTAGCTTATATTAGATTACTTTTATATGTTGTTGTTGCTCTTGATTTTGAGGTAGAATAGATGGATGTGAAGACAACATTTCTCCATGGGGATCTAGAAGAGGAGATCTACGTGAAGCAACCTGAAGGTTTTTTGGTGAAGGGTAAGAAAGAACAGGTATGCAAGTTAAAGAAGTCTTTGTATGGGCTAAAATAGTCACCAAGGATGTGGTATCAGAAATTTGATACATTTATATGGGGACTTGGCTTCACCAGAAGAAAATAAGATCGCTATGTGTATTTTAAATTAATTGGTGACCATGTTAGTTATTTGGTCTTGTGTGTGGATGATATATTGCTGGTTGGAAATGACAAAGAAATTTATATCCAGGATTTGAAGACCCAATTGTCCTCCAAATTCGACATGAAAGATCTTGGTGCTGCAAAATATATTTTGGGCATGCAAATTAAAAGTGATCAGGAAAAGAGGAAGCTCTGGTTAAACCAGAGGAAGTATGTTGAGGCAATACTAAAGAGTTTTAATATGTAGGATAGTAAATTGGTGAAGGTTCCTATTACTGTAGGTGTGAAGTTATCTACTAAATAGTGTCCCAAGACACAAGAAGAGGAATAGGACATGTCCCGTGTTCCATATGCAAGTGCAATCTATAGCCTGCTGAATGCAATGGTCTATACTAGACCAAAAATTACACATGCAGTGGTGGTATTGAGCAGGTTTATGTCAAAACCAGGGAAAGAGTGTTGGACAATAGTGAAGTAGGTTTTCAGGTATTTGCGTGGCACTAGTGATTATGATTTGTTCTACCAAGGAAGACGAGGATTGGATAGAGTGTTGGATATTCGTGGCTTTGTTGATGCAGACTAGGATGGACATCTAGATCAGAGAAGATCTGCAAGTGGGTATGTGTTTAACCTATTTGGAGATGCAGTCAGTTGGATGAGTAAGAAATAATCTGTAGTGGAATTATCAACTATAGAGGTAGAATACATGGCGGCCACTCATGCAAGCAAGGAAGCAACTTGGTTGCAGAGATTGTGTTTAAGTATGGGGTTAGTATGGGGAGATATAAGTGTTACACAAACAATTGTCACCATGACTTTCTACAATTTGTGTGAATCAATCACCACTCATACATACCTCCTTCGCAAGTCTTAAGCCTCAGCTCTTCATGTCAAGCCTTGAAAATGGGAGAAAGACCTTAAAAATATCTTAAATCCTGGTTTCGCACTTTCTCCTAGAATTGCCTGTGGTGCCTCACCCAACGGTCATGTCCCCTGCAAACCTGACCACTCTGTTTGTTAAGTGATGGGCGCGAACCCCTGTAAAAGTTAAAAAGCCATGATTTCGCTCTTAGAAACTCACCTTGGGTCACTTCTGGAGGCTTCTAGAAGGAATATTACGCTGTGAAGTCCGCTCCACCTTGGTTCATCCATTCCATAACTAAGGGAGCTAACTCCATGATATGAGGTGCTTATCCCATTGAAGGAGGAACTTATCCCTTCAATGGTGGACCCGCAACTTCCTCCATTTGCACTATAAATTCAGGCATTGGGCTGGTTGTAGGGGAGGTTGAAAGCTGAAGATTCTTGAGGGTAAATGCTGCTGGAAATTAGAATTCCTTTTTGAGCTTGTGAGAGGAGAGATCACATACCTTTCATTTCATTTGGGAAGTGAGTGAGGCTTGTCAAAGTAGAGGAGACTCCTACTGGACCCCGGAAAGAGCTTGTGCAACACCAAGGCAAAGGTTGTAAGGTTCTTTTATTCATAAAGTTAATACAATCAAGTTTGTTTTTCTCAATGAACTGTCTCTAATGGTTTATTGTATGAGCTCCTTGATCTTCATAATGAACATGTTTTATTATAGTATCTATGCAAGTATTCTTTGATGTGTGTTTGTTTGTGTATGCAGGTTATTAAAAGGGAATTGCTTGAAGCTGTTGAAACAAAGATACCACAAACAAGCGTTGGACCGAGGTAGGGTCTATTACACCTCTTAGATTTCATTTATGAATTGAAACATGTTAAGAGAAAAGTAGATTTGTTTGTGCTGCCTGTTGCTAGATATCATTCGATACTAGGGAGATCGGTCTTGTCTGCAAGAACGATTTATCCGGCCAACAATAAGGATAAATTGTGACAGCCAAAATGAAATTTTCTTGGCAAAGAACCCTCCTTATCATTCAAAGACAAAGCACATTGATGTTCAGTATCATTTTGTGAGGGATATGATATAAGAGAAAAAGGTGTTGTTGGTAAAGGTGGACACTTTGAAGAATATTGCAAATGCATTGACAAAATCTGTGAGGTCTGAGAAGTTATCTTGGTGTAGAGACAGATTGGGCATTGCAAGGCTAGATAAATGACTAAGCTCTCCTCTAGCCCCTTGTGGAAAGAAAACAAAAAGTGGGAGAATGTTTCGTTGTGTTATATTCTTTCCAAGACTAGCTCCCTTAGTTAATTGGGGGGTTAGAGGGGGGGCGGAGCACCCCTTCGTTGCACTGATTGTGCAGTCGGGGGGGAGGGGGCCGGGAGGTCATAGGGGGTTTAAGGGGGGCGATTAGTGCCCCACGGAAATTATTTTGGGACCCTAGATTAGGTGGGAAAACATACCTATGGTTTTGTGCATGGTTTTCGTACACGGTTTTGGGCACGATGGTTTTCGGTCGATGGTATTGGATGCCTCGGCATGTATATATATGTATTGTAACATTGAAAGAAACATAATGAAAAATCAAGCTTGTAGTCTCGATTTTGGGATCCAAATCAAAATATCTATGTATATGTGTTTTATGTGTTATGCTCTCACATTGTTTATTTTCAGTGTTTTAGAATTCGTATGCAAGTAATTTATGTACGAGGTTAAAACCTACATTTCTACATCTGGAAGATTATTCAACAACAACAAATATTCAACAATGATTTCTTCTCTTCTTCCTTGGGGTTTCCTTCACTTGGTATCTAATGTCATGTTAAATTTTAGGATATGCTTTGTGCTTGCAACAATTACTTCAATGTTTTATTAGCTCAATAGCAACTTTGCTTTAGTTTTCAATAACAATCACATTAAAACTTTAGTAGGATTCATTTTGGATCATCATTGAGAGTAATTATAGATAGAACATAAAAAATAATTACAAGAAGATATATGATAAGTGAGTTATGTAAAATAAAAAGTTTCAAGTGAATTTTCTAGAAAAGATACTAAATAAACATGTATTTTTGTAAATTGGATCACATATCTTTGTAAATTAAATTCTAGTGAGTTTGCACATTTACATTTTTACTCATATTTGTTAAAGTGTTAAAGAACCAGTCAATAATGGTGGGAAGTATCTACTAGTAAGTATATTTCTTTACATAGTTTCCCTTATCCCATATTTTACCCAGATAGTTTCTTAAATTATGGTGGGTAGTGACTTATGGTAAATATGTTATTTAGATGTGACCCATTTTCAACAAATGGTCATGTTGATAGAGACATGGCTCTTCAACACTAACTATTAGTTAATTATTCATTATATATATATTGTATTCATAAAAGGAGTCTAGGGAGGGGAATTAGCCCCTAGTTGCATTCTTTGACAATCCATGAAATAACCTAAAAGGTCACATCTATTAACAAATACAATGTTGATCTATGTCACAGTGTACATCAATCACATAATAGACACATATAAGAGAGGTTTCCCATTGTATCCCTAAAAGAACATAATATGATACATAAATCCAATAGAACTTGTGAAGGGTTCCATATAAGAGTGAGATGTTCTTATCTTAAGGTCTACTCAAACTTGATAGTACAAATCTATAACATGTGAATGAATGAGCCATTTTCGAGCATGATAGAAACCAATCGATTATCGATCAATGATGTTTATCATTAACAGATTCAAATAGTTCCACCAATGATTTAAATGAACACCAAGGTACCTAGCACAACCCATATAGTGTGAATAGATGTGTTGATATTACACACACGGATAATTTTCCGTGCTTTTTCCAAAACAAAATATTCACTAGTTTTTATTTTTTTCTCAAATCATTCCAAAAATTATAGGATAAAATTATTTTACTATATAGATTGCCAAAAAATTACAGATACTATACAAAATCATTGGAAATTTGAATAATTTTCAAAAATATCGCTATATTGTTTATATTTTGTGTATTAGGTACTAGTAAGATTTTCCAAGCTTTCTACACTTTAAGATAAATTTCCATCCTTGAAATTTTCCCTATTGGTAGCATTAACTAATGGGCACCATGTGATATCATACAAAAACGCAAGAGGCATTGAAGTGCACTGCATAATGACTGGAATAGTAGTCAACCAGAGGAGTGTAATCACTCATACGTATGGTATGACTCCTACGCAAGCTAAAACCAAGCATTAAGTTAATAAATCAAACATGTTTCATGTTCAATGGAAACACTACTAACATTGTCATTTTGACTAATATAATAAGAAAATTGATTTCCACCTCTTTTTACCTTTTTACTTATTGGTATCTCCTTCATAGTTTAGCGACCCTAAAAGAAGAGAAAAGTAAGTTCGATAATGTCGATTTTCTACATTTAATGAGCTTGAAAAGGAGACAAAACGATACTCAACAAGGTATCTTATCTATGTTTTAATGACTTTGAAGAAGATGTAATAGTGTGCCTGATGTAGGGCTTCTTTTTCATGAGGTTTTAATGATCCCAAAAAATATATAGAAGGATTCTTGGCACCCCTCAATGCTTAAGAAGCACAAGAAGGACACAAAGAAAGTTTTTCCTTTAGGAATGGGTGGTATAAGGGTAGAGCCTTACTATGAGCTAAGAAAACCACCCTAAGCAAAGAGAAGAAAAGAGGTTGGAAATGGAAACCACACATCGAAGAGGTCCCTCTAGGAAGAATGAACAAAACAAGGAAAGGATAGAAATGAGGCTAACAATAGCATGAATGCAATGAGAAAAATGAGATAGGAATGAATCAACATGCATAAGCATCATCGTGAGGGAAAAAGTAGTGAGGGAATCCTACCAGACTGTAGTCATAATATGGAAAAGAGGAGAACATGAGGTTTAGATTTGAAGTCATGGTGGGTCAAAAGGATGGATTCGAGAGTGATAAACATACGCAACATGGACACCCAAATGTAAATGAGGTGCTAAACTAGGGCATCACTGAGAAATAATTCTCTATCGCACAAGTTACGCCATGAAAATATAGAGTGACTAATGCTACAATCAAAGGATGTTGTACCTAAGGTGAAATGAAGATTGAAATAATGGAGAATCATGCAATATATATGGTAGAAAAGACCTACCCCTATATGTTAGGTTCAATAAAAACACACTGAGGCGCATTATAGTATTGGAACCTCAAAAATCCACAAGTACGACAATCAAAATGATCCATAACAATGTAGGCACAAATTAAGTAGTGGAAAAATATAATGAAGAAAAGGATCGTGACCATGATTAAATAGCTTTGGGGAAGGACAATGGGTAATATATGGAGGGAATATCCACATGTGTGAAGTCCTAATGGATAGAAATAGGGAGAATATGCTAAGTTGAAGTTCATTTGTACATTTAGAGGTTGAGAGTTAAATTAGTGGAGAAACCCCCATTTCCCCTTGAACTTCATATTGTGATTTTAGTGTCTATAGGTGATTATTTATAAATATCCTTCTACTAAGTAAGTCTCAAACACTCCCCTTCATTTGGATTCCCTTTTTATGCATCTTTTTGGACTTTTCATCCCCGGGATACCCTGCTTAAGGGGATGATATGGCATCACTCCTAGGTAGGATATGTGGAGGAGACCATGATATAGGTGGTCACCCTAAAGGATTATCCGTTATATAAATCACCAAATGGTGTTGGGAAATGTGGGAGTGACCACCTAGGTCCACTTAATATTTATTGAAGATAAAATATTTTTTTCTCATGGAAGTTTTTTCTCATGGTGAAACTATTTTTCAACTGTTGTTTTCGGTAGGATTAAATATAATATGATTTAATGGAGAGAGAGAACACCATGAAAATGGTATAAGGGCCCTAACTCATCCCGTTATCTTATGTGCTCTTAGGGATTGTGGCCTACTGAAATTCTACAAGATTTAGAGCATGGAAGGTTAAATAGAATTTCTTTCTTGGCTTGTGGATAAGAGGAGTCCCCAATATCAACACTTATTTGTTAAGTGAGAAATTTTATAGTTGAACGTCAAGGATATGTATTTTATCACTAAATTTTCAAGGCACAATGCTACAAGAGTAGTAACCAATTGGAAAATATGAAAGAGGAGAGCATAGATGAGTATGTGGGAAAATATTGTGGAGCATGTACACATAAGCTCAAAAATATATTTCCATTAGGCAAGTGATTGACCTCCCTATTCAAACCATCGACTTCACCATTACCCAACTCCGCAGGGGCTCATTTTTCCTCCAAGTTATAGATGCACATCGCTATATGGTGTTTACAACCAACCATCTTCAATTGGTGTTAGGCTTTATTGGAAAATATGAAGGACAAATTTACCCATTGCATTACAAGAAAGAAGAAAAAAATTGTCTATGGAAGCATTTAGGTCTTATTCCATTTCTAGTGATTTACTTTGTAAGACTAAGGGTATCATACCCTTATCCAATCCTTGCTAATCCATGCATGATTCAATGAACTGAGCTCATGAGTAGGATAGAGGGTTGCCACACACAAGAATGTTTTTACAATGGATTTTTTAGATGATATAGTGATCACATCACATTAATTGATGATTATGCATATGAATAGACTATGTTGGTAAATGAACTAGACCCAATCCTAACCCCCTGATATGAACTAGGGTGCAATTGATAAGTATTTTTAGATTTTTAAGACATTTTAATGTTTTTCATTTTTTTGGAATATGTATCTTTTTGGGTTTTTTTATGGATACATAATCACTAATAATTGATGTATTTGGTATCTTAATGTGTGACCAACCTGACCGTTGGGTTAGTCACAATTACATCACTGAGGAACAACTATACCATGGGTAGGGAATGAACCATCTCATGACGAGGAGGGTGACGAGAATGATGAGATATGTGAGTTCACATGTAATGTATCTTGGGCCCTAAAGGCCGAATTTTGACTAATTTACTCAGATTTTATGATTTAGAATAATATTTTTGAGATATATGGTATATGCATTATGGTTATGATGGTGTTCACATATAAAATCTTTGTTATGATGTTTTCATTTATGCTTATGAATATTATATGTTATGCATGGTTTACAAACTTAATGTGACAAATGCCAACCTAAGACATAACTAGTCAATGTGTTAGAGTCTCTAGGAACATAAATGTGTATAATAGTATAAAAATGTCATTATAGGAGACATATCCTCAAATAATTATGAAGTGACACATGATTCCTCATAGAATATACATGGTTCGGCTTAGATACTATAAGTTATGAGCCAAGCTTAAATACCAAGTGACAAATACAAAAAATAATGGTCTTGGATAAAAGCTCAATGAAAACATTATATTGTGCCACATTTTTGGTCGCATGGCCAAGATAAATCCCCCCTGAATTGACAAAATCATTAATGGGGAAAAAAAATCCATGTAGTAGAAGCTATGTTCCAAGTATCATGGCCGACACTATCTGTGAAGCCTACTATCATAGATAGACATAAATAAAAAATAGAAAACACACCACCGAAACCTATAAAAAATATATACAATGAACATATTGCTATCATACTTATTCATAGCATCTTTTTGGATAATTGCTATTACATGGATTTGATAAGGGATTTCCATCATGATCTAATAACTCATAGGCTCCTTTTTTTAGAGCACACTTAACAAGATGTAGACCATTATAGAAAATTTCTAGCTTATCAACAGCTAAGGTTTCATGATCTTTATCATAGAGCATAACTATTGTAGATCTAACCCGGAAATATAAGATAATAGAAATAACCCAAGAATAACAAGATAGAAATAGATATAAATGCTTCTTTATTATCAAACCCTTAAGGTAGGGCAACACCATACATTCACTCCTTAAGGAAGGAAACACCCACAACCCATTCATACAAGAATACTTCTCTTCATATCTCCATGTGGAGTCTCTAGCCTCTATATAGGCCTCATACATACAATACCATGCATCATTACCATGGTTTCCTCATACCATCAACTAATACCATGGGCCCATTACATTATTATTAACTACTTGTGGTCCCTTACATGACATGGGTTAACCACCTTATTTATTACTATGGCCCATCCCATTATTACATTATTACCTTGGGTACCTCCCTCGGTACCCCATATTACCCCCCCTAGGTACATAACATTCCACCCCCCTTAGCATGTTTCATCCCCAAAACATAAGAAGAACACAAATAATAAGGTCTACTCAAAAGAGTAGTCCACTGATACCAAGCATGTGCATCTAGCTATCCAAGAGAAAGGTGAACCCTCGATCTCGCTGGTGCCTCGCTCGCTTGAGATGGAAGTTGACTGCGGCAGCTCTTCTGTGTTGAGGTGTAATAGGTGGATTGTCTCTCCTTTGTATCCGTCATGTGACTCTTTGGTTGCCATCTTGACGGTTGTCTTGCAGGGTGATGTGGGTGATGATATGTTGAAGTTTTAACCCACAATGGCTTTTGCTTGACTTCACCCTGCTGTAGGGCCTGTTGTGGTGTTTTCTTTTTCAATATAACTTCAGCCACTGAACCTTCCTCTGATGTATCATCACCTGTAACCTTCCCTTCTGCAGCCTCTGTTTGTGTCTGATTGTCGATCATCAAAGGCTCATCATCTGATATGTCAATCCCTTGAACATCTTCTGCTTGAGCCTCCATGTGCTCTACCTATTTATGGATGGAAATATCCTGTAATGTAATTTTCTTCTTTTTATACCATAGCTTTAGGAATTTCTTCTATACATTAATATTGATAGTACCCACAGATTCCATCCAAGGATATCCCAAAACAACATCCATATTATCCATCTCTGAAGCATAAAAATCACCATGCAACACATACTTATCCATAGAAATCTTCAAATCGTT
>APFE030785102.1:31808-52984 GCA_000404065.3 Pinus taeda
AACCCAAGAATAACAAGATAGAAATAGATAGAAATGCTTCTTTATTATCAAACCCTTAAGGTAGGGCAACACCATACATTCACCCCTTAAGGAAGGAGAACACTCCACAACTCATTCATACAAGAATACTTCCCTTCATATCCCTCCATGTGGAGTCTCTAGCCTCTATATAGGCCTCATACATACAATAGCATGCATCATTACCATGGTTTACTCATACCATCAACTAACACCATGGGCCCATTACATTATCATTAACTACTTGTGGTCCCTTACATGACATGGGTTAACCACCTTATTTATTACTATGGCCCATCCCATTATTACATTATTACCTTGGGTACCTCCCTTGGTACCCCATATTACCCCCTAGGTACATAACAATAATGATACCCTCATGCACCAAAACACAAAGTCCAATAGATTTATCATATTGGGTTTTCGCATGCTTCTTATACGTTTTGTCCGATGTGACTTGATAATGACACTGTTAATAAATATGGGCCAAATACAAGAGATTTTATTGCTTGACATAGGTGTTAGTTACTAATTCTATGACTAACTTTGAAGTTGGAATATAGCACTCAACCTAAAGTACAACCTCCACCTCATAAACTAATTGGAAAGGAGTGAATCTTGTGGCAGTTTTGACTCAGGTTAGATGGGCCCATAACATGGAAAAAAACATAATATCTTATGATTCCCTCCCATCCTTTGGAGCATGGTTTTCAAGACATGTTTAATAGCCTCTACCTATAGATTAGCTAAGGAATAATAGGGGGTTGAGTGTTTTTTGTGAAAACCAAAATTTATTGTTAATTTTTTCATCATATGATTGCAAAAATGAGAATTGTCACTCATCACCATTGTATTGGGTAGACCAAACATACTAATGATGTGGTTGAATATTAATAAATCCATAGTGGTGAAATCATTAGATAAGGTAGGCATAGCCTTAACCCACTTCCAAGAGTAGCATTAGGGGTATTTTGAAGTAAAAAAATAGGCCTAAAAAAAGTGTACTAACAAAATTAACTTAAATATAAGATAATAGAAATAACCCAAGAATAACAAGATAGAAATAGATAGAAATGCTTCTTTATTATCAAACCCTTAAGGTAGGGAAACACCATAAATTCACTCCTTAAGGAAGGAGAATACTCCACAAGCCATATGCTTGTTCATACAAGAATACTTTTCTTCATATCCCTCCATGTGGAGTCTCTAGCCTCTATATAGGCCTCATACATACAATACCATGCATCATTACCATGGTTTACTCATACCATCAACTAATACCATGGGCCCATTACATTATCATTAACTACTTGTGGTCCCTTATATGACATGGGTTAACCACCTTATTTATTACTATGGCCCATCCCATTATTACATTATTACCTTGGGTACCTCCCTCGGTACCCCATATTACCCCCCTAGGTACATAACAATAACGATACCCTCATGCACCAAAACACAAAGTCCAATAGATTTATCATATTGGGTTTTCGCATGCTTCTTATACGTCTTGTCTGACGTGACTTGATAATGACACTGTTAACAAATATGGGCCAAATACAAGAGATTCTATCGCTTGACATAGGTGTTAGTTACTAATTCTATGACTAACTTTGAAGTTGGAATATAGCACTCAACCTAAAGTACCACCTCCACCTCATAAACTAATTGGAAAGGAGTGAATCTTGTGGCAGTTTTGACTCAGGTTAGATGGGCCCATAACATGGAAAAAAACATAATATCTTATGATTCCCTCCCAGCCTTTGGAGCATGGTTTTCAAGACATGTTTAATAGCCTCTACCTATAGATTAGCTAAGGAATAATAGGGGGTTGAGTGTTTTTTGTGAAAACCAAAATTTATTGTTAATTTTTTCATCATATGATTGCAAAAATGAGAATTGTCACTCATCACCATTGTATTGGGTAGACCAAACATACTAATGATGTGGTTGAATATTAATAAACCCATAGTGATGAAATCACTATATAAGGTAGGCATAGCCTTAACCCACTTCCAAGAGTAGCATTAGGGGTATTTTGAAGTAAAAAAATAGGCCTAAAAAAAGTGTACTAACAAAATTAACTTAAAGAAACCAATAGGATTCAAGATGATGATGTCATCAACAAGGGAGAATAGTTCTGAAGGAAAAGAAGAAAACAACTTTTCTTAATTATATTTTTGTCTGTTCCCCTTGTAGTTTTACTCAAATGTCAAGTTTAGACAACCATTGGATGCAAAATTGAATTCCACATCCAAGAAGTACCCACTCTGCATGCTTCATTGTCTAACCACACAAAAATATTAAAAATACAACAAAAAAAGTGTGTATTTTTCATACTAATATACTTGAAAATGGTAAGATAATTGAACACACTTCTTTCACGTATTTTCACTTTTTTTAGATGTCAATCTACTCAGAATTATGCAAAGAGGTCTCTTTGTTAATTTTTATTAGGGATATATTGTTCTTTTATATTTATAATTGCATTAACACTTTTCATATACTTTTCATATACTTTCACTCCATAATATCATCATAACATTTGAAAGTATATATAAAGTAAAATATCATCAACAATGTAGTGGAACGCATAGGATTAACAAAAGGTTGAGCATGAATAGAAACACCACGATTGGTCAGAGACCAGGGAAAAACCCCAAAACGGGGAAAACCTGGAACCTATTATTCTCCTTTTATTAGATTTTATCAATTATTTAGCTCAGGTACAATGTAAGATATCATGAGTGATAATCCTTCACATCAGGGACCCTAAGGCCTAAACATATCTTACTGACAACTTCATTTTTGAACAAGATTCAAATGATGAAGAAGGGTTATTAAAACATCATTGTATCTAAATATCTGTTTCTGTTTAAGGTTACAGGTAACAAGGGATCTGCATATACCAATATGTCAACACCAATATGATGCTTCCATATCAATACTCAATATTACTTTATGGTGCCATATCAATATGTCCATACCAACAAATTTTCACACAATATTGTCATCAACCATAATTTTTCATCAAAACTAATTTTCTAGTACAGAAATTGTTTTATGCAAGAATAATGCAAAATACATACATCAAGGGATAATAATTTTCATAGCGTTAAGAGCACAGTCATGTGGAAGGTGATGTCATTGTCATCATATAGTGTAACATAGATGTTTTAATGAAAAAATTGTAGAAATAGTATTATTGTTCAATTCATCAAGCTTCTACAATGATGTTATACAATATTCAATATTTCATGATTGTGCCATACCAGTGAGAAAGTACTTTACTAGTGAGTGATTTCCTCTTGACAGTGTTTGAAATCCATCAACCAAGGGAGTCTCCCCAATGTGAAGTCTAAATTAGACCTCACACCATTTCGAGTAGGTGCCCCATCCAAAATATTGGCTCTATTGCCATATTTTCTTATAGATTTTCCTTGGTTTTAACTGTCGGCAAGAAAGAGAAGCATATATGTGCCTTTGTGAAAAGAGT
Source organism: Pinus taeda (assembly GCA_000404065.3). Lineage (NCBI taxonomy): Eukaryota > Viridiplantae > Streptophyta > Pinopsida > Pinales > Pinaceae > Pinus > Pinus taeda. Next base: position 35,323 of record APFE030785102.1, read on the forward strand.
GAGTGTGCCTGGTGAATGCTCAATTGTTGGTGTATCCAAGTTCTTCTACTACAAAGGGAAGAAAGGTGAGCCTCTAAGGCAAAGTTAAAATTAACACCCTAGTACAGGTGCACACAAGAGAAAAGATAACCGCCTAACATTAAGCAGAATAATCCACATAGATGTGATGATTGTTACCACCATTACAACACAAATTCAATTAGGTAAGCACTAAAATAACTGAAATATTTCAACTGAATTAGTACAAGTGAAAGCAAACATGAATCATAAATATTCATAGAACATTCCTACAAATATTCATAATCCATGCATGAAAATGTGTCAACCATTAGGCTTGTCCCAAGGTATATGAATACAATGAGCATCACTAGCTCCAATAGTGGAGCATTGGATCAATGAACTTCTCCCAAGATGTACTAAATTGTCTCTCTAATGCCTTATGGGAGAAGCCAAGGTGAAAATTCCTTTGCTTGTACCATGAGGGTGTATATATAACAAATTGGGTGATCCTTCACCTCCCTTGTGGCTCTTGGGCTACCCTCATGATTCTTCAACTACTCTATGACCTTTTGAATTCATACATAACATTTCACATTATAGTAATAACTCTTAGACTTCCACTTTACATTATATTTCTCCAATATTGAATTACATATTCCATAAAATGATGTGGTAGATGATGACTCATGACATGACATGACATGAAAATGTTGATAAGGAATTCTTAATGACATGGAAATGCCAATCCATTCTTGCTTCTCCTTTCTCTTCAATATGATATGTGCAATGCTTAATATTCATGTGATATATTTTTTATTCTTCATATCCGCCCTCCAATGGTTGGGAATCGGATGGAGTCTTCATCTGGTCCTCATCTTTGATCTTCTATTATAATCTAGTCTTCCTTGGTATTCTCGCTTGATGATCATCATGTCTATTGAACTCCATATATGTCTTCTAGCATGGCCCCCTTCTCCAACTGAAAAATATTCATGACAAGTTGACATCAGTTCAAAAAAAACCATAACCTAACATGTTTCATGAATTCACCTATTAAGGATGGAGCTGGTCACTCGTTGAGTAGTTTGCTAAGGGATAGGGTCCAATACTGATGCATGACACTACACAATACATAGTTTAGGATGATGAAGTTTAGGAGATTTCATAGTTTGGGGGTCTTAAAAGTAAAAGTACAGGGATTGACGCTTAAATATGGCCACTACATAGTTCTTGGAGGCTGTATGCCAAGGAATTATGCATTTTAATGACTCAAGGAGTTAGTATGGAGGCTTGATCATTGAGACTGGACAATGCGCAATTCTAGAGGCCTCGGTAGAAGAGCTACACTGTTGAGGGGCTCAATGACTCATGTTGGAAAATTAAGCCTTGAGTTTTCCCACTCCAACGTTCTAGGAGGCAAGGAGGCTAGGAGATTGCACAATTATGTAGTTCAGGAGCTCAACGATGAGGCTTGAGGACTGAGACTACTTAATGCACAGTTCAGGCCTAGCTAGAGGTCAACACTATGAAGTTTTGGAGGGCAAGATTTGGGCTTGAGCCCTGAGAGTGTGCAATCCATAGTCCTAGGAGGAAGGAATTGAATATTGTGCAGTGTCAGAAGGTAGGGTTGTAACTTAAGGGCTAATATTATGTAATACATACTTTTGTAGGGTTAGATGAGGCTAAGTTTCATGGTTGGATTTTTTTTTAAATTTAGCTAAATGTGGGATCAATGAACCTGATGTGAAGTGATAATACTTGACTGTGATCACACACATATAATGCTTTACAACAAAAAATAGATCATCCAAAATACATGAACAACAAACTTCACCTATTGCGACAAATTTGCGATGACAAGCGCAACCCCAAAGGTACAGTTTCTGATGACCGAGACGAAACTTGTATGATTGTGCTTAAAACTTGGGAAACGAGTGCGATAAATGTTTACATGGTGATTACAACTCATTAATTCAAATATTACTCCTTGAAACACACAAAAAATAGCTTTTGTGCATTGTATGACACTCCACATGCCAAAAGACAACAATTATTATATGTTGAGAAAAGTGTGAATGAAACTTGTGATATGCAAACAATAATGAAAGTGACACATGCTAGAGTCATGATAACATGAAAATTATGCTAACTAATGTGGACAAAAGAAAAAATGATAGTTGTAAACATGAAAATGACACATGCGAAGATGAAAGTGCACAAAAGGAAACAATTGAAAAAGCTCACCGAAAAAAAGTACAACCGCAAGAAAGTTGTGGAATTGTTAATAACATGTGCAATGACTGCTGACATGGGTTGAACCTTGTACAGGAAATATGTTAGTGGATTATGCAAGGCTTGTTCAATATTTTATGAAAGAATTGTTTCATGAATGTCTTACGAACTAAGCACGTGTGAGTAGGTGACTTCGACACTTGTGATCCAAAAGCAAGCTCAAAGACTTAACAAAGAATTGATCAACCAAGAAGTGAATATGGAATGACTGATCACAAGATCCATAGTAGGCTTGAAAATTGAAGTATTGGAAAAATTTTGGAGGGTGTTGTTGCAGTGACAAAAATTGGCAACACATTGGTACAAATATTATCTTCTTTGTCTAGGTTGATCCTTTTGCAGAGGTTATAGTTCTTCGGGAACTATTGATCCATCATGAATTTCAATTTGGTCTCCCCACTTACCCTACAAATAAGCGTAGTCTCGTCTGTCCCTTCTTGGGTGAACACAAACATAAGATCAACAATATCATAATGTTTCGAATCAAAGAAGAGTACTATAGTTCACGAGCTTTAGATTTCTAGAGAATTATTTTTCATCTCTAGTATTTCTCTACTACCAGTAGGCCTGGATAGTACCCCAATGGAGTCAATAAAATAATAAAAACATTTCTCCACTACCAATGAGCTTGGATAGCACCCTAGAAGAGTTTCTTTCTTCACCTCCTTAGGAAGGAAGCCTTTCTCTTCTTTCACTTTTATTTACGTATTTTAGAGATGATTGTGCATAGGAACTTATTCATTTCATGTGTGGAACACGGATCCTGCTTATTGAGAGCAGAAGAGGTTGCTCCTTCAGAGAAGGATATAAGACTTCTCATTTAGTTTTTATTGTTATATCTTTCACCTTCTACTTGTCTACTTAATTGGATAAGCATGGAAAATACTGAAACACAAAGAACTGGGTGAAGATGTAAGGTTTCTATAATAGACACAGATACCATGGTTCAAAATAAAGTTTTCCTTACATAAGGATCATATTTTCTGTCGAATATCATCGACTAGAAGGTGTAACCAAGTCACAGAAGAAGGACTAAATATTAGCCAAATGTTGCAATGTCACAAAGCCCCTTTTTGTTTGGCCACATTGTCTTTCGAGCCAAAATGGGACACCCTTCATGCAATGTATTATTAACAAAACAAAAAATAAAATACATGACCCAATAAGAAATCAAAACCAAACGGCAAGCAAAACGAAGCTAAACAAAAACATGATGCTAGAAAAAAGTAATAAAATGCAAGAAATACTAAGAAGAATAGGTGCATAATGAGTGCAAGAATATTATGAGGGAGAATTGATCTGATCATATTCAGCTAATTTATCAAGGTAGTGAGGACCTTACATGACCATCATCAAATGTTGAATTTCCTAAACTATTTGACTAGTACTCGAAGGACGAAATGTTAAACCATGAATATTAAAGGATGTAAAACAACTGTCATTCGATATAGTAGTGCGAATATTATATAATGACTGATAGTTAATATAGTGATCAGATGAAATTTTTATGTCATGAGATTCAATGTTCAAAGATGGATCAATTTGGACATCTTTACAAATGCCCTGAATGAATGAATCATCTTCCTCACATGATAGATATGGAAACATTTTTCATTGTAACTAGTAACATACTGAAATAGCATGGTAATAATCAAAATAAGTAAAAATGAACGCGAGTACAAAAAACGCATGAATTCAGCTAGGATACGGTGAGTGTAGAAGAATTTCATTCACCAGATAACTCATGCATTCATTATCTCTCAAGAAGATTTTAGGTGCAATGAAGGGAAACATTCACAATATAAAATTCACAAGAAAAAACAAGAGTTGACTATTAAGAAATGAATGTGATAGGAATAATTCCTTCGACCAAAGATACTCTTTGAAATGATGAAATTTGCAATTCCTTGATTCTACGAGAGAAACACATTCCATAGTCGATTCCAGTACAAGAGCCTTGCATGGAGATGAATCATGTGAAATAGTATATTGAATCTAATCAGAAACAAAATCTTGGAAGTAAAATTAGATCCGACATACCAAAATTTTTTCAAAAATTAGTTTACATCTCATGAAACCATGCAAAGAGAAGGATTGTGTGATAGAAACCAGATATGACCGAGTTTGGGGGGATTACTAGGATCACAAGATTCTCACATAACCATCAATGGAATTTGAAGTACCTCAACTTCCTGAAAAATCCTAGAACTCTCAAGGATTGTAAAATCACTTTCTGACATTTGAATCTGATCATGCATGGAGTGAGGATAACTTCTTCCTTTGATTTCAATGGGACCAATACTAATCAGATGGAAACCATCTTTGTTATAGTTCTGATCATATTTTACAACTTTAGAAACCAAATTAATTAGATTGAAATATTATTTTTATTGCAAATCTGGAGATGTATGAATAAGTGAAATTTCATAAGCAAGTTGATTTGTAGAGTTGTCTTCATGAAAACCAAGAGGTGATGAGGTATGGAAATAATACTCAATGATTCAATTATTTTGTTTCATTTCATGGATAATCTCATTATCTTGTGTTAGTTGGGAAACTAAGTAATCAGATGAATAACTTGAAGAGCATGGAGTGTCTTAATCACAAGTATATGGATCACGAACAATAGGGAATAAGGGATAGTGAGATGAAGAGGAAGTTTTGATCGAAAAATATTCTTTGAATGAATCAAATTCTAGATCTAAATTGAAATATTCATGACAAAATGAAAGATCAAATGATGTACTTAGGAATTCCTAATCACATACAACAACAGAGTTATCATCGCCAGATTGATTATTTCCCAAGGCTATGGATTGATTAGAAGAAAATCATCCATGAACATAAGCATATCATTTTTATCCGAGGGACTTTGGAAAAGGGAATAGAGATTAAAATTCTCTCTACTTTCCTCCTCCTCTACTAGTGTAATGTGACTCCCTTGTATCTGATTGCAATTTGAACCAGCAACTCGAAGAAAAAGGGAGCATGAAGAGCTCGTTGGTGGGGCAGATTGATCAAGTAGATCATGATACATAGAGTTAGAACATGTAAATGATAGGGTGTGACAAATTCCCCTTGAATAAGTAACACTTTCAATAGAACCAAGTTCAAGGTTGATGTTAAGAGTGCTAATGTCATCCTGAGGAATGAAACAATTAGTCGTCATCCAAGGCTCCATGAACCACTCTAGAGTTTATTTCATTAGATCTAGATCATGAGAAGAATAAGGAGTATGAAGAGATGGATTAGGAATTTTATTTGTGGATTTCCTAAGTTTATTATCGTTGCAAACATGCACCAATATCAAGACTGGAAAAGGAGGAGGACATGGAATAAAAGGATTAGTATGTTCCTCCTCTTAAATTTGACGTGTCTCATGATTTACAAGAGTTAGAGGGGTAAAATCATTTGGGGGTTCAGATTAGCTATGCAAAGAGATATGAACCAAATTCTTAAACTTTTGTTTAAAGAAATCCCAATCCATTCCTTCTCCTAGGAATTCATAAAAAAGGTGAAGGAATCGATCAGAAAAATCCTCAACTGATTCATTAAGCTTCATCGTTAGTTAATTAATTATATTAAGAACATTCTGGTAATCATACCTCTCAATGATTTATGAACCTACATCAAAAGTTCATCAAATGAATGGATAGAAGAAACAGGTAATGTATGACACCATCAATTAATGCAACCTTCAAATATGAGGGTGAGTAATCTAGCCATGACATCCTTGCAATGCATTCCATTAAAAAACCAAAAATGGACAATTTGAAATAGATGCTCACAAATACTTATTTTACCCTCGCCATCAAAATTAAATTGAGATAGGTTATGGAAAATTTATGTAGGGATGGTAAGATCATTCCCTTTCGAAAAAGATCTTGGGATTATGGTTTGAGGAAGACCCATTTTGAATAATATATTCAAGGTAGACACAATGGGCACATCCTATCATTTGGCCCTCTGTCTAGCACCATTTGTTGACAGTGATGGAAATCCATCAACCAAGGGGGTCTCCCCGATGTGAAGTCCCAATTAGACCTCACACCATTTGGAATAGGAGCTCCATCCAGAGTATCGACCTAGTTTCCATATTTTCTTATATATTTTCCTTGGATTTAACTGTCAACAAGAGAGAGAAGTATATATGTTCCTTTGTGAAAAGCAAGCGAGTATGCCTCATGAATGTTCGGTTTCAAGTGTATCTAGGTTATTCTACTATGGAGGGAAGAAAGGTGGGCCTCTAAGAGAGAGGTAATAGTACCACCCTAGTAGAGGCAGACACAAGCAAAAAGATAACCACCTAACATCAAGCTGAATAGTTAACACAGATGTGATGACTGTTACAACCATTACAACACATGTTCAATTATATAAGCACTAAAATAACCAAAATAATTCATCTACTTTAGTACAGGTGAAAGAAAACATGAATAATAAATATTCACATAATAGGCTTACAAATATTCACAATCCATGCATGAAATTGTGTCGCCAATGAGGCTTCAAGTATAAAGTAAAAGTCCAAAGATACATGAATACAAAGAGCATCACTAGCTCAATAATGGAGCATTGGAGCCATGAATTTCTCCTAAAAAGTACTAACTTTGTCGCTCTTATGCCTTATGGGAGAAGATAAGGTGAGAAGTCCTTTCCTTGTACCATGAGGGTGTATATATAACAAATGGGGTGATCCTTCATCTCCCTGCTAACTCATGGGATACCCTCATGATTGTTCAACTTCTCTATGACCTATTGAATTCCTACATTACTTTTCACATTACATGAATGAGTCGTGTACTTCCACTTTACATTATATTTCTCCAATATTTAATTACATATTTCACAAAATGATGTGGTACATGATGACTCATTACATGACATGACATGACACTTTTGACAATGACTTCTTGATGACATGGAAATGTTACTCCATTCTTTTTGCACCTTCGTATTCAATAAGATATGTGCAATTCTTAATATTCATGAGAGATATTCTTTGTTCCACCCTCCAAAGTTTTGCGAATTAGTTGGAGTATTCATGAAATCCTGATCTTTAATCTTCTATTGTAATGTAGTGTTCCTTCATCTGCTTCCTTAATGATCATCTTGTTGTTTCAGCTCCATATGTGTCTTCTTGAATGCTCCCCTTCTTCTCTTCCTTCCTCATAATCCTACCATGATAAAGTAGAGTACTTGCAACTGAAAACGATTCATCAGAAAGCTATTCATGACAAGCCGACATGAGTCTAAAAAATCCATAACCTAACATGTTTCATGAATTCACCTATTAGGTCTAGAACCGGTGACTGGTTGAGTAACTTGATAAGGGATTGTGTAGTTCCAAAGCCAAGGGTCTGTGACTGAGGCTTCATACTACGCAATGCACAACATAGGATGGACAATTTTAGGAGATTAAACAATTGAGGGGATTATGAGTTGAAGGCTAGAGATTGAGGCTTGGATATGCCCACTACATAGTTTCGAGAGGTATGGATGTCAAGGAATTATGCATTTGATGGAATCAAGGACTTAGTCTAGGGGCTTGAGCCTTGAGACTATGTAATGTGTAGTTTTGGAGGCCTGGGAAGATGAACTATGGATATGAGGGGCTTAAGGACTTAGGCTAGAGGCTTGAGCCATGAGTTTTCCCACTCTATAGTTCTAAGAGGTAGGGAGGATAGGTAATTGGGAAATTGAATAGTTAAGGAGCTCAAGGTTGAGGATTGAGGACTAAGACTGCATAATGCGTTGTTAAGGCCTTGATGGAGGGCATGATTGTAGAGTTTTAGAGGTAAATTTCTGCGATTGAGCACTTAAATTGCACAGTACGTAGTCTTGGGAGGTAGGAAACAGGAATTGTACAATGTCAAGAGGTAGGATTGTATATTTAGGACTAAGATTTTACAATGCATAGTTTAGGAGGGTCAGATGAGGCTAAGTTGCTTGGTCAAAATTCTTTATGCTTTTGGCTAACTATGGGATTGATGAAGTTGATGTGAATAGTGATAGGACTTGATTATGGTCACACACCTAAAACACTTGATGAAATAGCATAGATAATCTAGAAAACATGAACAAAAAGCTTCCCTGAGTACAAAAACTTTGTGACCATAAGTGCAACACCAAAGATATACTTTGCGATGCTGTGATGTTACTTGTGTGACAATGATTTAAAATTTTGAAATGAGTTTGATACATGTTTACATGGTGATTACAACTCATTAACATAAATATTACCCCTTGAAAGACACCAAAACTAGATTTCGTGTGTTGTGCAACACTCCAATGCCAAAATACACCATTTATTATATGAAGAGAATAGTACGAATGACACTTGCGATATGAAAACAATAATGAAAGTGACAGTTTCCATAGTGAAGATAACATGAAAATGATGCTAATTAAAGTCAACACAAGAAAAGAAGGAAAACAAAACTTGCAAAGATTAAAGTACGCAAAAGATGATAGGAGAATAAACTCACCAAAAAAAAGTACAATCACAAAAAAAGTGAAGAATTGTCAACGACATGTGCACTCCCTACCAACATGGGTTGAGAATTGTATATGAACTATCTTAGTGGACTATTCCATGCCTATTTAAGCTCTCGTGAAAAAATGATTTCATGAATTCATTACGGACTCGGTATGTGTGAGAAGGTGACTTCAACACTAACAATTCGAAAGAAAGATTGAAGACTTCACAAAGCATCGGTCGACCAAGAAGTGACTACGGAAAAATCGATCACAAGATCCATAGTAGGCAAATTATTAGAAAATTTTTGGAGTGTATTGTCACAACAACAAGAAAGCCATATGAGTGAGAAAGTTCCATAGAACTGAGCATTAAATATGAACCATTAATCATATATGAGTAACCGTAATGTTAACTATAGAGAAAATCATACATCTCTAATGCAAGCCATGGGACAGAGTATTAGGTGTGAGCCATGAAACTGTATTTGTGATGCCATTTCAAGGCTATGAATTGATGCCATAACATGTGAGTATCATCATATAGCAAGAGTGAGAGAGGTTTTCTAGTCAAGGGAGAGATCCTGTGAGAGTAAATTCTTGTAATATAATAAGAGCAAATTCTTTTGACTATAGATAATCAAACACTAGAAAATGTGAAAGACATTTTGGAACCTGAAGGATCCAAAGCCATAAATGTATATGAGAACCATACTAGGGAAAATATCGATCCTCAAAATCAAGTCTTCAAGTTATTTGATCCCTGCTCCAAAGAGACATGGGGTGTCCATTTATAAAATTCGATGTCATTTCCTTTTGAGAAGCCAAATTTTAATTTTGGGATGTAATATTTGAATTTGAGTTTACAATTTCCAAAAACCCCTTTTTAAAATTATTGACCCAAATAATTTGTTTGAAAAATTCATAATTCTTCCTTTAGTCAATATAGATTTCTTTAGGGCTTAATTGGATTTCTTTGATGCTCAGGGTTTCCCTTAAGGTAAATTTGTTAAGAAGCTAACCAATTTTAAAACTCCCTCTCAACTAGGGAGGAATTTCCATTAACACCAAAAGCCTCATCTAGGATATCTCATCATAGAAGCAACGCGAAATATCTCGAGTGAACATATCACAATCATGAGAAAGGTACAAAATCATATAATTTAAGACCTATCTGATATCATCAAATAGAAGAAGAATACTGCTGAATCAATGGTAGGGGAGATCAATCCTCAAACCTTGTCTTTTTGGTCAAGATTGATGACTTACATCTAAACTATATCAACAAAACATCCATCTCATCTCATCTTGTCTCAATTCCCTTTGATCATCAATTGGACAATCTCAATCTAATATAAAAAAAAGAAGAAGAATCATAGGATATTCCATCTTAGCCAACATCATCATCATAGGGAATCATCTGACTTCCATCCTACATCTAGTAATCAATACGATAATTTAAATAGAATCATCATCATCATCAAGTCACATCTCCTCCTAGCTCATTTCATCCATCTCCAAATGGTGAATAATCTCGATCTAAAGAGGAATAATATGACATCATAGAGGAGGTAAATTTACCACCCTCTATCCACCGGGGAGCTACTAATACCACCCAGAATTATCGTCATTAGGGGGAAAAGGATACCACCTAGAATCACTTCAAGTGGGGAACCAATGCTATAACCCAGGAATCCCTACCAGTGGGTAGAAAATGCTACAAAAGGGGAATCTCTGTTGATATTCCTAGCATGGACCTCAAGAGTCAGAGGTAGAATGCCTCAATCCACTACCTTGGGAAGACACACACTTACCCTTGAAGGAAAGGAGTAGAAATAAGGTAAGGAAGTTTGGGAAGATATGGACTTACCCTATAAGGTAAGGATTAGACATAACCCAATGAACTTGGGGGGAGATACAAACTTACCCTAAAAGGTAAGGATCAAACATACCCAAGTCATGTTCTCAACTGATTGACCAGTTGTGGATGAGTAATCCCAACAAACCCAACTTTTGGGTAGGATGCATAATGGGGTATACTCAGTAGTGGGAGACACACACTTACTGTGAGATAAATATTAGATAGACACACGCTGAGATGACAATAGGGGACGTACACACTTACCATGAGGTAAGGATTTGACACACCTATTGTCCACGAGTTCCCTCAACCTGAGGATTTCTTCAGCTGAATTCCTCACCCAGAGAGCTTAGACAAGGTGGAATAGTATTTCTCATTGTCATTGATTAGTGTGGACCCTTACCCATGAGGGTCACATCCATCAATCCATGTTTCTCTTTGAATATCAAAAGCATATCAAAGTGCTCTTATCTAGTACCAGCCCGAGTGGTTCACTGAGGAGTTCCACCACACTGCCTTATGTACTAATTTTGAGAAGCAACCCTTTGATTTCATATTCATATAGGACATCAAATGTTAGATCAAATATATGAAATAAAGAAAGGAATACCATATTCATATTTTCTCCCTCTCACACAACAAGCCAAGAGTCACAAGCCTAACCTTGCCACATACAACAACATTCTCTCAATCCATGAAGATGTCTTTGTCCTAACTATATATAAATAGAATATGTGATCTAATACAAATTGCATAAAAAGGTCCATATGGGATTTGTAAAATCTAATAAAAATATTCCATCAATAAAATATAGCATACCATAAAAACATTTCTACACAAGAGATGGATTATGATACAAGATGGGATATACAAGTCTTATCAAAAAATAATTGTTAGCTAATAAAAATAATTTGTAAATTCATACTTTTAGAAACATCATATGATCATCATTCCAAGTATAGAATTCTTGTTTCAATCTTCAATCACAAGTCTTATTAGGGAATTTAATTGTTAGTCAAATTACTTCATTAAATTTCCAAAGCAAGGTTCATCTACTTGTAACATGTATCTACATCATGTTAGAACTAGTAAAAAATTACTAATTATTTACTAAAAAAATGACTAAATTTTGCATATAAATGACCATTTTTTAATCGGTGACTAGTAGTAGCTAATTTACAGTATCTTATAGCGTGACCAATGTTTAGTCATTTTTAACTTAGTCATTAATTAGCTGTCTCAATTTTATTATCTAGTAGCATATTTAGTCATAAATTTGGTCATAAATTTATTCATTGATTTAGTCATTAATTATTAATGATCAAATATACAACAAAATATATTACTATATGGTCACCCAAGAAAACAAATTAATGACTAAAGAAATACGGCCAAAATGTTGGTCGTGTTATAAGATACTGTAAATTAGCTACTGATAGTCACATATATGTAAATTTTAGTCATTGTTTGAAACCAATTAATGATGAAAGAAATATGACTAAATTTTGGTCGCGTTATAAGATATTGAAAATTAGCTACTACTAGTCATACATATGCAAAATCTGGTCGTCACTTGTAATCACAAATTTATCATTTGCAGTAGTTATTTATCCTTTTATGGTAGTTTCATATTCATTACATAAATGAATAATTTAGTATTTTATATTCATTTCATTTACTTTCATTAATAATCATTATAAAGGAATAATTTAATCGTATATTCATTTCATTTATGGTCATCATTAATGAGTATAAGTTACTAATTTAGTAATTTTAGTTTGATTTTATGTGTTCATTATTAATCAACATATATTAATTAGTATGTTTTTCCACTAAATTAAACAAAATGTCGTAGAATGTGCATGTTCATCTAATATGAAAACACAAAGTTACATATGTTAATTATAATACTAAACAATATCAAGTGAAACTATAAATAATTTCAAGCACATAAATTATATTATATGAAATGTCAAGTATTACAATATGAGTTTTGAACTCAATATTGGTTGGACTACAATTGACACATGAAATATTGTTTCATCACTTCAAAACATTATCATTGTGTTGTCAATGCATTGTAGGTGAATTCACCAACTCTAAATACTTGACCATTAATCTCTATTTGTGTCTCTCAATCCATGACATTGGCTCTAAGGGTATCACTACACCGATTCTATTATCTCTCTCTTTTTTCATTTGTCTCTTAAGTGTTATTGTTGTCTTATTTCTTCAATTATTGCTTCTTACCATCAATACTGAGTTCCTTTTCTGAAAACATAAGATACAATGTAGAGTGTAAGATATTAAATACGACGAACACTAGAATATAAACTAGAGTAGACTATAAAGATTTATAAAACAAAAGAAAAAAAGTTTTAAACTCCAAACTTCACAATCAATGAATCAATTAAACTCCTTATATGGTATGAGAAAGAAAGTAAATTAGATGAAGAAATTAAATCAGATGAGGTGAAAGTTTGAGGCACTACCTCTATTACAATAATGACAAGAAGAGGGTTACAGTCTCTATGTGATCATTTTTCATGACCTAAAAATGTTTAGATAAGATTATTCCATTCTTAACTTCACAATAGTTGAAAAAACACAAATCCTATATTTTTTTGGAACCAATAATGTGTTCCAAACATAATATAAATTATCATGATTGATATGTTATAATAAATTAAGAATAGACCCACAATTCATGGCCACATTTTCATGCCATTAAAAAAATAAATGTAAAGGCTGTAAAATTGTAGATATCTAAAATTGTAAACTCACCTCAAAAGTTCTATTTTGATACAAATCCACACATGTTGAGCCAAAAGGATTAGTTTGTTGAACCTTGTGTCTGAATTGTGGCTCGACCACCATCTCCAAATAGCTGCTGTGAGCAAGTACAATAAACATTAAATTTCCTATAGCAAAAATACCTATCATGAAGCAACCCATGGTTTCCATGGGTTTGTAGAGTCAAAAGCTAGGCTTTCAAATTTTTACATGCCACACTCTCAATATAAACCAATCCCTTTCTTTCTTTATCCTAGAAACCAAGATACTTTAGTGGCAATCAACATGGATACCTAAATGATACTTGCTAGACTTGCACATATTTTTTCATGTAAGTGTTCATAGCATTTTTCCACTAGGATTCAGGGCCTCCATTGGACCTTCATAGCCAACACCACTACATATCCTGAACTTCAAAAGCTTTACAAATACCACAACTTCTCCAAATGGTGTTTGATCAATACCTATCTATTCTTGTCTTAGATTCAATGTTAGACCTTATGAAGCGAATATGAAATCTAAGGCTTCAATACGCAATTTACCATATTGGTTCATGAACTCCACACAACTCTTAAACAACAATTTTAAGCAAGACATAATAGTTCTATTCAAATTTTCTTGTTTATATTCCTCTGAAATGAAAAAAATAAAACCCCAAAGCAACAATGTTATAAATTCTAACCATCCTACAAAGTCTATTAGACCTTGGTTATTTTACAAAATTTAAGGTATTATTAGATCTTCCAATAGTTCTTTCATGTAGGAGAGAGGCAAAGAGATATTTATATGCTAAGAAATAGCCATTGATAAAGGAATACCTTAATGCTTGATAATTCATTTCTGATTCTTAGTTACCAAGTCAAAAAAGATTCTTATTGTAGTTAGGAACATATTACTTTAACTTTTTCAAACATGAAAAATCACTATTGTGTATATTCCGTTGATGGGTAAGTTGAATTGTGCTTCATTATCTAAACTTAAATGGGCATTCAATTAATACTAATTTTAGCTTTAGGAACAAATTCATACAATGTTAAGAAGTTGTTTGAGTCAGGGCCATTCCAATAACTATCATAGGATATGATAGAGTAAAGAAAAAACGAAGTAGAAGGTCCAGAGTAGCTACTTTATGTGTCTAACACAATAATGAAAAAACCATTTTGAAATGTGATCTTGTTGATGTTATACCTGTCAATGGAAATCTCTAAATTTCTCGAGGATATTTTTATGTTTTACATCATGTTCATACAATGCCTCCCACAATTGAAGACGTGCATACATATTTAGTGAGCTAAGAACAGACTATCAATGGATTATGAAGCACAAAACAAACATCTTAGTCATATGCAAATTCATTTTCATTTATATTCTAACGTTCATTTTCTTTCATGTCTTACACTCTACATTCTAGGTTCTTTTGTTTTCAGAAAAGGAACTCACTATTGATGGTAAGTAGCAGGATTTGAAGAAAGAGGAGAACACTAACACTCGAGTGACAAATGCAAAAAGAGAGAGAAGAGGACCGGTCTAGTGGTAACCTTAAAGCCAATATCTCGCTTAATACACACACATAGAGACTGATGTTCAAGACTTCATCGTTGGTGATTTCACCTGCAATGTATTGACAACACAATGATAATGTTTTATAGTGATGAAACAATATTTCATGTGTAAATTACAGTCCAACCAATGTTAAGTTGGAAACTCATATTATAATACTCGGCATTTCATATAATATAATTTTTGTGGTTGAAAATATTTATAGTTGCACTTGATATTGTTTAGTATTTTAACTAACATATGTAATTTTGAGTTTTCATATTAGATGAACCAATTCATATTAATAATGAACACATAAAACCAATCTGAAACTACTTAATTAGTAGTTTATATTGATTAATGATAAACACAAATAAAATGAATATACAACTAAATTAGTCGTTTATAATGATTATTAATGAAAATAAATGAAATGAATATAAACTACTAAATTAGTCGTTTATAAAATGAATATGAAACTACCAAAAAAATATAAATGTCTACTTCAAATGATTAATTTTTCATTACAAATGACAACTAAATTTTGCATATATACGACTATTAGTAGCTAATCTATAGTATCTTATAACATGACAAAAATTTAGTGATATTTCTTTGGTCATTAATTGGTTTCAAACAACGACTAAAATTTCCATATATATGACTATTAGTAGCTAATTTATAGTATCTTATAACATGACCAACATTTGGGTCATATTTCTTTAGTCAGTAATTGGTTTTCTCAAATGATCATATAGTAATATATTTTTTTGCATGTTTGGTCATTAATTGTGGAAAGTAATGTCTAAATCAATAACTATATTAATGACCGAATTTATGACTACATATACACCTAGATGATAAAATTGAGACAATCAATTAATGACTAAGCTAAATACAACTAAAAGTTGGTCACATTATAAGGTAAAGTAAATTAGCTACTATTGGTCACCGATTGAAAAATAGTAATTTATATGCAAATTTTAGTCATTGTTTTAGTAACTAATTAGCCATTTTGTACTAGTGATGGCATAGTTGTGACAATCCACTACTATGAAAAATGAGTTGCTTTTCTTTTCCAAAAACTATCATCAATGTAAGGTCTTGGATGGCTAATTAGATGATTAAATTTACCTCAAACAATTGCGATAGTGCCACCTAATAAAGGTTTTCAAATAGTAGTAACTCGATAAACTTAATTTATTCTTCAATAGACAATTTCAAAGACAAAATAGGAAGAATTTTTTAAAGACTTGTTATCTCTACAAAATAACTACAAGAAATTAGCCTAAGATCACTGCCTAATCATTCTCCCCTTCGAACTAGTGCCTTTACAGTCACAAGGAGTTGTCCTTAGTGATGGTATGTGTTAGCACTCCAGGAAACTCTCCTAGGTTGTAGCTTGGATATTCCCGATAACATATAATCTTCAATATTGTTCTTAGAACTATTGGAATGGATGATGGTTTGGATAAAGTTAGATGACCATTTTAGCTCTATTCCCACTCAAGGCATGCATGAATACCCTCAACAACACAAGGTTTTAAACCACTAATGCTCAATAGTTTATAGATTTAATGGAGAGATGGAGAATACTCACTGTACTGGCAGATGCATATATGACCACATATGAATGGTTAGCTACAAGTAGCAAAGAAGCTTGCAAGTCTAAGTTATTAAAGTAGAGATAAGATGACAATTATCTGGTCTTAGACACAAGAAAATATGAACAAAATTGTTCAAGTGCAAGCATAGAACAACAAAAAGAATGGATGTTGAACATATAATGCTAAAAGAAGCTTATATTTCTAGAATGAAGATGAGAAACTTGAAGGAATAGAGGAGGAATAATCTCCAGAAGTTGAACATTTATTACATCTTGTTTTTAGCTATTTATAGCTTGTTTACAATGCTCCTGAGCTCTAAGAAGCTAAGAGTCTTAGCCTACCTAATATGCATTTTTAACTGATTGAATTCCCTCTAGGCAAGCATGGGATTGATTTTTTTTTTCTTCTGACAACAGAGTAACTACTTTCAAATATTTTGGTAGCTTGTTGCGCTGTCTGGGAGATTTCCTGAGTTAGAGATGCTACATGATGTCTATTTGATGAGCTACGATGTCTGCTCCATGACCCTTTCTATTTAATTTGGCTTTGTCACGCTATCTATGCTACCTCATCGATTATGTTTAGGGCTAGCTACACATGCTCCATCACTATTTTCTGTTTAGGGCTAGCTGCACATGCTCCATCATTGTTTTCTATTTAGGGCAAGCCATGCCACGATGGAAGGGCTATCGGGATTCTGTTTTCTCTTTGGATATTTAGAATGACTATTTTCTACTAAACTTGGAAAAAACACAGCAATCTTGTGAAAATCCCACCCATCTCTATCCTCTTCAGACCTAAAAATGATTAGATATGGTTCCTTTTCCTCTCGCGTCCATCATTACAATGATAGCACATCTCCAGGTTTCCTTTGCATTTCGTTGAAATAATGAAAATATATAAAAACATTGAAATGTGGCTTTCCCTGGACCTGAAACATTATATAATATCATTTCGGAATCCTCTTAGGTTTGTTTATTGCATCGCACTTACACTTGTGCATAGTCCCCGCCTTGTGGTATAGTGCTGATGCGATACAGCGATGCGACCCCATCGCAGTTGTTGATTGCTCAATGCCCGAGCCTTATATATA
>APFE030785102.1:65431-89185 GCA_000404065.3 Pinus taeda
GTTTTTTGGTCCATGGTATTGGATGTGATGGTTTTTCGGTCCATGGTATTGGATGCTTCGGCATGTATAAATATGTATTGTAACATTGAAAGGAACATAATGAAAAATCACGCTGGTAGCCTCGGTTTTGAGATCCAGTGGGAAATCTCTGTGTATGTGTGTTTTATGTGTTATGCTCTCGCATTTTTATTTTTCCCGTGATTTAGAATTCGTATGCAGGTAATTTCTGTACGGGGTTAAAATCTACAATAATAACCTAATTAAAGTCACACTTCCTATAAATATATATTTTTAATTTTTTTATTAATTATTTATTTTCATGGATTTTGATTCTGAGGATGGTGCACCACTTAATCATGTCATCAAAGCTGCGGTGAAGGGTGCAGAAGGGAGGAAGAATAAGAAGAGGCGGTGGAGGAGAGAACGAAAGAGCTTCTTGATAGATGCAATGTCCGCAAGTCACCCCACCGCTACAACATTCAATGCCACTGGCGTAAGTGACTCCAACAACCTCAGCAATTATCGATGAATAGTAATTAATTTTTCCAATTGTATCAACATTTCGCATTCTTATCATAATTCCATATTTTCAAGAATATTCTAGGAGACTAATGGCTTCATCTGGATTTCCAAAATGTTTTCAAATATTAAGGACACTAAATCAACCAATTGATCTGGTTGTTATCAACTATCCATCAGATTTTAGATTTCAGGATCCTAAAACTGCAATCTGGAAGAAAAATCCAATTGATTTTCCTGAAACTTTAATCTAGAGGAAAAATCCAATTGACTTCCATGCTATATGTTAGATTTTAGGATTAACATTGAATTTATAAACATTCTTATCCTAATTCTAGTATTTTTTCGAGAATAACCCAGAATCCTACGGAGAGATCTAAGTTTAATAGGTTAATTGTTTGATCAAATTTTATAGGATATTTCTTAATTCACATTCAGGATGAACAATCCAAATCCACAAATCCAATTGATTTCTTCACTCTTATTTGTTAAATCCACAAATCAAATTGATTTCTTCACTGTTATTTGTTAAATCCACAAATCCAATTGACTTCGCTGCTATCTGTTAAATCCATAAATGATCCAATTGACTTCACTACTATCTCTTGGATTTCATTTCAAGATATTTTCTGATCTAAATCTACTTCACTTACATTTATTAGATTTCAAGATATTTTCTGATATGAATTTACCTCCAGTCCAGTCCAGTCTTGTAACGCCTTGGGAGTTTTGGCGACGGGCGAGCGCCATGTGCCCAGGCACGCGCGCACGCCGGGCGGGTGTGCACGACAAGTTGCGATGACAGCGAAGGCACCGTCGCACAAAATGTGACATTACTCCGAACAGGTTGCGACAATAAGCGAGCGACTTGGGAAAAATGACAAGCGTCGAGGTGAACTTATATAGCGTTGAGAGGAGACTTGCATGAGGGCAAGGCCGACAGCTACAATATGGTTTCGGGGTGCGCTTGTGACAGGTTTGGGGGTCGGCCAAGGGGCGACCACCCCTACATAACCACGCTTAAGGAGCGTATAAATGGATGAGCGTGAGAGCTCATTTCAACAACGAACTTCGCTCACTCATCTTCGCATAAGAGAGAAGACTACAAGTGCGCAAAGAGGTCTAGTAGGAGCGCATATCTCATGCGCTAAACTTGGGTCTCGTCGCACGGTTGTGAGTAGCTTTTGGGAAGACGAAGTGTTGGCAGGTGTGCCATGGGTGAACGTTGAACGTGCAGATTTGTGACGGGCTTGAGGTAGTGTTGCAGGTGATTCGGGTAAACTTCTTTCTACCGTGCAAGAGTGCGCAAATGATGTAAAGGCAATTCTATGCCTCGGTTGTAAATTTGGTTAAGTGTTGGCCTTAGGATTTGCTAGGCACACTTGTACATTATATTGTAAAACTGATATTCTTAATAAACGGTTGGGCAGACTCACGTTACGGGGAGTTGCCCCTCCCCTTTATACTTGTTGCAATTGTTGATGTTCTTGTTTTATAATTGCAATGGTTAATGAATGAGTATGTGCTTCATTAAGTATAAAGGATAATTGTAAGTTTACTTGGTTGCGAAACACAAACTAAGTATCGGTTGTGAATTAGGCGTAGTCCGCACACATAAGTATTGTTAAAAAGAAAGTGAGGGTGGTGCCGCATCTCGCCGTCACGGTTGGAAGACCACCATAGGCTTGGGGGTGTGACAAGTTAGGTGCCGCCACCTAATGCGACTATTTTTAGAACATCGTCGTTCAATAGTCTATCAATGCTATTGTTTATATGTAATTATTTCTGCAAATTCTTCCCTGCTAAGCACAATGATTTATTTTTGTTTTGGTTGGTTTGTGCATAGGCTATTCCATAACTGCAGTAGCTTCTGAGTGACTCACTACCAAGTCTACGCATGTAAATAAACATACTTCTCGAGCTCTAGCTACGCATGTACTAGGTTTTTTAGGATCTGATATAGGCTCTACACCATAGCTGATGCTCTCTAGCATGTAATAAACGAGTGAACGAATGAACAAATTACAAGTAGATTACGTAGTTGAAAGAAAAGCTGTCCAAAATAAATGGATTGAGTTTTTTTGTTTTTTTTTTTTTTCAATTATCCAATGTGCATTACACTTAAAAGCATCAATTTTCTCAACGCCGTATCAAGTGGATGATACAGTCGATTAATTGACCTCAAAATTACAATACACCGTCATATTTACGACACCATATATAAGATAGTTTATAAATTAGCACAATGTATTAATTAACAGAATACAAGCATTATTTTTATATTATAATCAACATAGTATACTTTTAGTAAAGTATGATCAAGAGAGTATACTCCAATATGTTGTAATCCGTATACTGTAATATATTAATCATTTGTTTAAACTCAAATACGGTTTTCGTAGTATTTTTATATATCACACGATCAGTTTCTTGAGAGTATATGGCTATCAGTTGATATTTCGGGAGTTTTTGACATTATTTTTATAGTTTCATATAGAATATATGGTTATCATTTGGTGTTTTTAATCTATATTTAAACCAATATTATTATGTTAGAGAGTATATTGTTATCAATTTATATTTTAATCTATATCTAAACCAATATTATTGTCCTAGAGAGTGTAGTGTTATCATTTGATCTTTTAATCCATATTTAAATCAACATTATCGCCATGAAGACTAAATGCAACGGGGAGTATAGTTATAGTAATCATTCACATTAGTTTGAAACATGAACACTAGTTTCACATTAGTTTATAACTATAATGTATAAAAAAAAAAATCCCTAGTGAAATATTTAAACCTTATCTTAAAACCTTATCTTAAATTATTTTTTGTTTTAATATTATTTGTAATTATTTTAACCATTTTCATATTATTTACAATTATTTTATAATTCTAGCACACACAATACAATTATTTTATAATATATCCTAGATTATATTGTATAATCCATAGCTTATTTATACATATCAATATGTTCTGTAAAGGGTAGGAATTGGTTGGAATCATAAGCTTGAATTATAAAACTCTCTACACGAATGTCTCACAAATTTTTCAATCATTAAATCTAAATATGTAATCGAAAATTCATTTTAAATAATAATTCCTTTTAAACAACAAAAATCAAGATTAAATCCAATTTACAAACTCTAAAATACATATAATAATTAAAAACTCTAAAATATATAATAATTATGGAGAGGAAGAATATTGTATATTGTAATTGCAATGATGTATAGTTTTTACTTTGCTTCACATTATTTTATATATTTTAATCAATTTAAACTTAAAGCATTTTGGTAATATTTTTATTATTTTTATATTTGCCTCTGTCATAAGTTTATAATTAATTTCGCATTCCTTTTATGGTCACCATAACTTTTCTTATTTTTTTTAAATATTAAATCAAATAAAAAATATATTATATAACTTGATTTTACTAGTCACACATCAAAATTTTATGACTTTGTTCATTGAAGTTATGTAAAGTTGAATATAAATTGTAATATTAAATTTACTATAATTATCTTTCAACTATAAATCATATATTTCCAATTAATAGACTCAAAAAGAAATTTAAAATATCAGTTGATTTTGAGAGCATGATCATTTACTTAGAAGGGATATCCACTTAAATGGTTATTGGAGGATTTTGTATCTTCTTTAAGAAATTAAACATATGAGTGGATTTTGAGAGCATGATCATTTATTTCGAAGTTCTATACAAGTAAATGGTTATACAGGAGGATTCAGTAAGTAAATTTCAGATTTAACAAACCATCAAACATTTTTGCCAAATTCAATAAACTATGAATCATCTTTGGCACCTTACAATTCAGTGTAGTAATTTTCCTTCAAGTCTTATTCTAATATACATGAATTTATTAATGTTATTTGGATGACTGCATTATGACTCATCCTATAATGGCTTAATCTATAAGTAAATATCAACTTTCTGTACATATTTAGTGTTTCTTTTCATTATAATCTTTCTATTAGGAATCTACTTACCCGCTTGCGTAATTACTTCTTCATTTAATATATATTTGGGTTTTATCTAAGTTACTTCTTTGGATATAAGTCTATGCTTTGAACACACTATTTCAATGTATTTTTAATTTTTATCAATGTGGGTCTTCTTACAAGTATGCATAATGGATACTAGTTGGATGTGGAATAAAGAGTGTCTACACTTGAAATTTTATTAAACCTATAAGGAGATAGGAAAAAATACAATAAAAGAAAATATTTTTCTTCTTTTCCTTCCTAAATTCATAATTCTTAGTTTATTATTTTAACTATTGTTTTTTCTTTTCCTTAGGAGGCCACTTTTAGGGTAAATTTTCCTTTAATTCCCATGGTTATTTTTCTTTGGTTGATTATTAATTCATGTCTTTTGTTTTACCTAGTCTGGAGTTTGCGATCTCTTTATCTTGGTGTTGTGTTTTGTGGGTATAATTATGAAGAGTTCATATTTTATCTATTGAAGATGTAATGCATGCATATGCATAGTAGGAATGGGGGAGGTGGTTGCAGTTCCCAGGGTCACAGTAGAGCTCAACAATAGGCACACCAAGTTGTGATAATTACAGTGTAGTTGTCTCCCCTGATAGTTAGAATGAAATCCACAAATTAGACTTTTGTATCGTTCATGACAGGAAAACCTTCTCAAATTCAAAGATCCTGAAAGATGTTGACACTTGGATACCTCACTTGAGGCATACTTGGGAGCGAAGGAAGAATTATTATCGCACCCTAACTTTCTATTAGTGGATGAAGTCCTTGCTAGGCATGATTTTCATGGACAAGTAGGTTGAAAGAGACAACATCTTTTCTAGTTTGGAGGATGTCAAAAGGACCCAATGTAATCAAAGTTTCTACATAGAGAAGATTGATGAGAGGTTAACAAACATTGAATTCTATTTCCAATGTGAACCTGATTCTGATGCTCCTCCAGGATAAAGTGCTAGAGATCTAGTTCATGTTATTTCCTCTGAATGTTTATTTCCATTTTTTGTTTTATAATACAATTATATATACTTTATTTGTTTTATATTTGATATTTTTGGTGCATATGTTCACCTAAATTTAAGTTTCGTTTCCACCAAAAATCATATTTTACGAAGTCATATATTTTGAATAATAAACATATTAAAGTCACACCTTCTATATAGAAACTGCGTAGTGTTTCCATAGCAAAAGAAAAAATTCATCATATTTATTTAAATTAGTGAGAAAGGGCTTGATCATCTTTAATATATACATATAAGAATTCAAAGCAAATATATACAATGAAAGTACATAAAAATCGCAAATCTTTCCTAACAAGTAGAATTTCATATGCCATTTACTCACATAGTCCTTTCCAATTGAAACCTAAGCTTGTAGAAATTCATATTTTTTAAAAGAACTTAAGGAAAAAAGACAATGTTATAGCAAACTCAATGAAAACATTAATGAATTATGAATGTCTCTCAATCATTGTTTAACTAACTATCCATACTGTTCAATAAAAATGTACATGAAATCTCCTCAAATAGTAAGCATATTTCACACCCATAATTTAAAATAAAAAAGCAAGGAATTTCATAGAAACCACCGAAAATAACTTTTCCTCTAGTTTGAAAACTATATAGTCAATTAAGCTAGTACGTTGTTGGAATGGTTAAGTAACTTTGCAAGATGTTGGAATGGTAAATTACAAATTTATTGATTAACTCAGCTAATATTGTAACTTAATATGAATTCACGCCTTAAAGATTGAAGATTACAATTAATTCCATATGATATGGAAGTTCATTGCATAGATTTCAAACACATGTTAGATAGGATAAAATCCTTAAGAATGTAGGCATCTAGTAGGAAACCTATTCTGGAATTTTTATGATAAAATATTTATTTCAAAGTATAAAGTGAGGCTTTGTATAATGTAAAATTTAATGTCCAATGCATATAGTCAGGTTGAAATGTTATCATAAGATAATAAATAGAAATGACAAAGCAAATTATGTGCAATCTAAAATCCTAAACTATTAGGGTTTTTATTTCTCTTTAGATTTTCATATCTATATATTATTGTTATTTTTGTATGCATGTAAATAACAGTTATGCAGAAAATAGAGAAAAAATTAATAATAACTCACAAACCATGATTTGACACAAGATATAACCTAGGAAACCCTTTTTGGATAAATCTCAACTATAAGGTGAGGTTGTTCTACTCTCTTTCTCACAATATAAAATGGTTGCAAGGACAAATAAGTATGTCTTGTGTCCCGTGGGCTACTACAATGCAGGAATCCTCTATATATTCTCTATCCCCTATACCTCTCGATTACTTTTTCTCATATCTACAAGAAATACAACTGAAAAGAATGGAATCCCTTTTCCTCTAAGTAGTGTAGTTATAACACAACTCAATAACCTCCTAGTGGTTAGGATTGACTACCTCAAATATTGACCAGAGTTACAATATGGACTCTTCTAGAGTCTTCTTTATCACAATCACATTGCTAACCCATTTTACATGGGTTATTGGGGATGATGTGGCATCCTTTTGAATTATGGTGATGAAAATATGAAAGTCAACTTCCAAGTGGAGCAACGTTTTCATATAGACTATGATTTAGGTGATTCTTGTGTCGTTTGAAAGGTATTTGTGTGTAGAATAGGAAAATAAGGAAGTATGCTAAGAAGAAAACTTGTATCCCCCAAAAAATGTCATTTGATGTATGAAAATTATCTTGAAAGGTTTCAGACCCTACCTCTACCTCTACAAGTGAGACAGGCTTTGCAATATGATTGCATTCACCTCAACTTGTTTTTCCTAAGCTCTCACCAACCATTTGTTATCCGATTTATATCTTCTGATCTCAGCCCTTAGGCTCCTCGAGGTATCCATCTTGTTAAGAGAGTCTACCCATGCCCCTTAGTCAATTCATCTTTCTTCCTCATTCCTTCTTACCTCTTCATATATCTACTACGATTGATACTACGCCATTCATGTCCTCATTCCTTTTATTCTCAAAACGTTTTTTCATTCAGACACAATTATTAGATACATTATGAAATAAATAAGGATAATCTTGACCATGAACTTGCTTTTATGGAGGTGCCATGGAAAACGAGTTGTACAAAACAAGCCATATCATTAGTCTAGTATCACTTGATCATCAAGCTATTGACATTACTATAGGTGTCTACATAGCTAGGAGAATACGTTAGTCCACAAAGTGGTTAGTACCCACTTAGTACCATACTACATGCCTCAATCACAAAGTAAGAATTTTTATGATGTCTGAGATCGATCAATAAATCGACTTTTAGCACCTAAAAATTTGTGTTATGAGGTTTCTAGAAACCGATATGAAATCCCTTATAGAAACCCTACCTTTATTTGCTAATGATAGATCCTATTAATCTAGGTGTTGAACCCGAATACTTTGATACCACACTATAACACCACACCCTCCTAACCCATTCTCTCACAGGTTGGGAGGAGGTTAGTTACTACATTAGCCCAAGATCCAAGGTTCCATTAAGGAAATGGAGATTGAATTTTTTTATCTTTTCCACTAGTTTAAAGTTGGAAATAGACAAAATCATTGGATCCATTTCATTGAGATGATTTCAAAA
Organism: Pinus taeda; assembly: GCA_000404065.3. Lineage (NCBI taxonomy): Eukaryota > Viridiplantae > Streptophyta > Pinopsida > Pinales > Pinaceae > Pinus > Pinus taeda. The sequence goes on from APFE030785102.1 coordinate 73,589, forward strand.
ATATAAAATTTGACTTCAGTCTAATCTCCAAACCACAAAATCAGACCATTTGAGTCTCTAAAAAATCAGAAGGCACTGCATCATCAATATTGTCAAATAATTCTCACGTGGAAGTATACATCATCCTCTGAGTGCCCACTAGCAATGACATGTTAGCTTCCAACTCGGTCACAACATGGGCCTTTACACACACACACATAGCTAATGGACATGTTGTTAATTGTTTAAATTTCTTCCATTAATTGGACTTGTTACTCCTACCCTTCTCACGTTACACCCTCATAAATGGCTCCAGGGAAAAAATCCTTTAGGCTAACATGTTTGTGGGTTCTCCCTTGTGCCAATGAAAAATTTGTCAAGTTGACATGCACACCACCACATCCCAAATTGCATCACCTTATTCCATTTAAATAGACTTTTTCATTGAAGAGTTGGGGACCCACCTCCAAGCTTATGTCATCTCAGAGGCTCCACACCATGAGTGCTTCCAATTGTCCCATAGCATCTCGTTCCCATCACCTAGTGTAATATTTTCTATTTAAATGGGTCCCATATTCCACTTCCTAACATCATGATAAGTCTTTTTGCATAGGAATTGGCTTTTCCATTGTTAAATGCATGACCTCTAAATCATCTTGGCCAACTCCATGCCACTAGCCCTGCTATGCCAGCCTACATCTTGTAAGACTGGCATTTTTCTTATGTGACCTCTTGTTGGTTTTTAGGGACAAAACCTTCTGGGACACATCATCATGGGCTTCTTCTGCTCCGATGATTACTCTCATTTACTCTTAGTCATTGACCATGTGATCTCTTTCTCTTGGTCATGCATTGCGGTCATATGGACTAGCAACTTGGATTTCAAGTCGACTATCACACGACCTGATAAATTCATACAAATTCATGTATAGGGTTAAAAGGATGATGATGTGATAAAATATTATGAGACAATATATCTGTGGGTTTTGCACCATGAACCATTTGTAGAGGGTATCTTCCATGGCTCAAATGGAGTAGTTCTATAATCAATTAGACTTGCAGCAGAACTCTGCCATCTCCCTTAGTTTTTTATGAAACACATTCTTGTGTTATACCTCTTGAGATTAATATAGGATTTCCCTTTCTATGTTATTGATGGTTGTATTCTAATGCACAAAATAGGGACTTGTCCATTTAGGTGGGGGGATTTTTTATTTACTCTCTCAAAGGCATACAGTCATTTGACCCTAATGGTTTACGTGGAAGCAACCCCCTTTTGTCCATAGACATATAGGTCTCCTAGAGGAACAAGTGTAATAGAGATTATAGAAACAAATAGAGAGCATGAAGCACCTAAATAGGTTGTAAAATGTTCAACATTCCATTAATGACAAGAAGGTTCCTTACTAATCAAATTACAAACACACGTCTTGCAGTTCAACATTAAATGATCATGCCAACATAGAAAAATAATACTTAGTCCACAGGGAACTCACATATACAACATTATTTATTTGGTATTGCATGAATAACGTTAGTGGAATACCAAAATAGTAATATACACACTCAATGATATATTTACCATTCCAATCATAGTAAATCCACGAATCATTCACACAATGAATACACCACTACTTCAATAGTTCAAAAAATAATTCATTAACAAATAATGCATTCAAAATCACTTATCTTTAACGTATACTAGACTAGGAAATTCAGTTCAAGGTGACAGCTCTCCACCCAACCATAGACAAACTACAACTAGTTCTAACTTGCAGTTGTCACCCTCGAGCCAAATTCCAGATACTGAGGTGGTTCTACTCTAGGGATTTATCAGTACTATTTATTGAAAAAGGGACTCGACAGGATCTTCTACCTCAGACCAACAATTAACTAGCAGTCGATAACATGAAAGAGAATCAAGAGGCCTTTCACCTCCACCCTTCAATGTTCAATAGCCAATAACTCCATGGAATCTAGAGGCTTCACCTCCACCATGAAACATACAACATAGTGGCTCCACCCATATAATGCAATATAGAACCCATTGTACAGAAACACAACAAGAAAGGCTCCAAAAGTCCTCTCCCAAAAAATCCAAGTAACAATCCCTCTACCTCAACCTTCAAGGGACTCTAGAGAAAAATATCTCCACCCTTTGGCCAATGGGGAATCGAGAGGTCATTTTCCTCCCATGAGAGACCTTATTATTCTAGTATTGCCAATAAAAGTAAGCTATCAAGGTGCTTCTCCTTGGCCTTGAACTCTAGGGTCTCCCTTGTTAGCGATATTGACTACTCTACTCCAACGCATTTCCTTTTTGTCTCTTATACCTCTAATTCCCTCTCAGCCACTATGGTTGTTATTTTTCCAACATTCCCCTTTCATGGTGGAATTTCTTGTTATTCATCTTGCCTACATAGTTGCATCCTCCTTTAATTTTTATTCCTTGTTGCATGCCACATTTCTTTCTAAGGCAACATGGCATGTGTACCTTTCTTGTAGTTTTATTAAATTTAGGAACCGATCTATTAAACACACAACAACAATCTTCAATGGTTGTCCCAACAATTCAAAGTTTCCTACCTTAAGGAAACTTACACCATCCCAAGAAGCAACCTCCCTCGGACCTTGGAATATACGTCCCTTACTAATCCCATTTCAATTTAGGAATCCAAATATGTGGAAGTGTTTACATGGAATTCACAAATAGAATATGAGTGCAGTTGGGAAAAACATATGAACACCTCTGCATACATCAAAGGAAGCCACATCTAGTTCTACTTTATCAATAAAATCAACACTAATAACAAATCTAATTTTGCAATTTTTTGTTACCTTTAATTTCTCATCCTTTTTTGCCCATACCAATGGATATGGGCTTGTATCATCATGAAATTCCAATCCCAATTTGTTGACCAACTTTAATTCTATGAGATTTTCATATGATCTTGTATCAAACAAAGCATCTATATTTGTCTTCTTGACCTATATCTTTATGTGGAATAGTTTGTAAATTTCTTTCTGTTCATGTTGGTGAAGAATACTCAAATTCACCTCCTTCTACAATGACATACAAAAAATATTCTCATCCACATCCGATGTGATTTCAAATTGGTTTCTTGCATTAGTGGCCATGAGGTGCTTCCTCTTATTTCCTTTCTTTTTGTTCTTTGGTTTGAGCTCTAGATGCAAGTTCCAACACTTCTCCTTGGTATATTCACCATTATTGTAGTGGTTTTAGTAATTGTTGGGATCTTTGAACTAGTATGTTATTCTTTTCATCATTTTATCCTTTCCCCCTTTCCATTTCTTCTCCTCCACCTTAGAAGAAACTTGGTCCTCCTTCTTCTTAAATCCACTTGATTTCCATTTCTCAAGGCTTATTTTCTCCAAGTATTCTACCTATACACAAGTCTTGTCCATCGATATGGGCTTCAACCACATCACTTACTTCCCCAGATAGTTCCGGCCCCCCCAGATACTTGAGGAGTACATATGGGTTCTTTTGGGAGATACCCAACATTACAGACATATTTCTAAATTATATGGTGTACTCCTATACCCACTGCCCCTGCTTCTTCCTGAAGTAACGCCACTAGATCCACTAGAACTCTACATACCTGATAGGGTAAAATTATGATGATATGAGATTTGTAATGTCATCCCATTTTGTAAGTGAAGGATCTCCCTCTGACCTCAAGGTCTTTATGTGGATTTCCCCCTAATTTATAGCATGCCCCTCTAATTTACTCGTACAAATGAAATCTTATGTTCTTCCTCAATATGATGGACACTGAAATACATTTCTAATTGATGCAACCAATGATTTATCTTCAAAGCATCAATCTCACCTTAATATGGATTTATACTAACCTTCACTTTCATTTTGAGCATAGATTTTTGAGTGGTTCACAACACTCAAACTCGGTTAATCCCTTTCAACGCTTTTCCTCAATTGGTTCTCCATTTCTTCTCAATATCCCAATCTCCACTCTAATCATTCCTTTGTGTTATAGACCCCGTCCTCTTTGAGTAGTCCAAGATTATTGTTCAGGGCCTGAATGAGGAGATTCATATTATGACTTTTATATACAATTTATGCTTCCATCTGAAAAAACCTCTCCTCTTTAGGGTCATGAGAGTCATTCACATATTTATCGACCATGACTAGGGTTTTCTGACTCTTGGCTTCGTCAGCCTAGATCCAATAAAAATCTCGAAAATATACCCAAAAAATCTTGCTTTGATACCAATATGATCTGCAAACTATCATGGATGTTGAATTAGACCTTCCTCACAATATATCTAATAAAACTATATTTAAAAATCCAAAATATTACACTATTGGGGTTTTATTTCACCTAAGATTTTTGGATCTGTAGATTACTACTATTTACATATGCATGTAAATTGAAATTATGCAAAAAGTAGAGAACAACAAAATAATAACTCACAAACCATGATTTGATATAAGAGATAACCTAGGAAACCCTTTTAAGAGAAAACACGACTGGAAGGTGAGGTTTCTCTACTCTCTTTCTCTGAATAGAAAATGGCTACAAGTACAAAGAAGAATGGTATGTGTCTGATGGGAAACTATGGTGAAAAAATCCTCTTTGTGTCCTCTATCTCCTATCCCTCTTTTCTATTTTTCTCATCTATGGAAAAAATGCACTAAAAAGGAATGGAAGCCATTTTCCTCCTAGTGGGTCGATTATAACACAACCTAATATCCTACTAGCTGCTAGGTTTTACTACCTCAATTTTTTATTTGAGTTAGAATATTGGCTATTATAGAGTATATTTCATCATAATCATGTGGCTATATCCTCTTCCATGTGTTATGGAGATTAACGTGATATCCTCTCGAAATATGGGCATGAAAACAAGAAGGCTAACTTTTCAGTGGCATAACGTTTGTATACAAATTCCGATTAAAGCGATTCTTAAGTCGTTGGAAAGGTATTTGTGTGTATAATATTAAAAGGTGGTGCCATACTATGTATAAAATGTCTTACCCCTATAAAAATTTATTTCATTCCTGAAAATGATCACAAAAGGTTTGAGACCCTAATTTGTCGATCTAGGTTCTACTAGTAAGAAAGGTCCTATGAGCTGATTCTTCCACTTTTTCCACTTTGAACTCATCAATATGGATTGAAAACGATATAATGATCCAATATGGATCAAAAGGGGCCAATTGTTTTTATGAAGTTATAGTATAAGGATTAACGGAATTTGACACCTCACATTCACCCTGTTATGAGGGAGATGGATTATCAGGTGCTCCCTAATATTAAAAAGGCTTGGTCAAATTCAAATGTATAAAGTTACACAACATTTCCTTATGTGGAAGCACTAAAATGGATCGTAATCCACATCTATTATCATAATATTCAATTAATGAATAGTGAGAACATTGTGTGGGGATATTTCCTCCAAAGAGGTCAATAGATATTATAATTTCCCAAAGGTAATGATGTTGCTTAAAACTAATTATATGGATAGATACATGGGTGTCATTAGCTCACAAAATTTCCCCTACTATAAATATGTTGAATTGGGGAGTTATCATCCCCAAGAAGCTCAATCTCAAAATTGAACAGCCTCAAAATTTGATGCTAGATAAGGTCCCATGGCTTTAGATGGCTTCTTATTTGTAGGATTTAATGTGTGCCAATTTTTTTTTTCTAAATTGAATCTTAGTTGGCACATACTATAGGCCCATATTTATATGTTTCCCAACATGTTATGGGAGAATAAATATAAGAGAGTTTATTCTTTGACTTGTGACTCATTTTTTCTCATATATGTACTATCATGTTTTATCTATAGTGTTTAATTCTATTTAAGTATGAAAATAATATTCTTTCATATATTTGGAATTGGTATATAGAATAAAAACATACATATATTACTATATTTGATTCTACTAATCCACCCCACATTCTGTGTATATATGTTCAAGATAAGCTATTTTTTGGAGAAATAGGTTACCAATCTATTTTTTAAGGTTTTAATGCAACCTTGATTAAGGACAGGAAGTGGATCTTCATTCTTTATGGGTTTCAACTAGGGTGAAATTTTATCAAGGATATTACATAGGCCAACTAGTAACGTTAAATTCATATGGAGTATAGGTTAATTAATATTGGAATATATAGAAGAAATGGCCCTAAAACATTCCCTAAAAGGAATGGTCCTAAAATGCAATTTTCCTTTCCCATTTTATAGCATACAAATAATCATGAAAAAAACCATTAAAAAATAATTCCATGAGGGTCTATGTGCAAAGAGAATACTCCCTATGGTTAAGAAGAAAAAACATAGAATTTTGATTTCAAAAATGAGTGTGTTTTAAACCCTTCAAGCTTCATTGTTTTACCTAGAAGAGCAATGAGTGATGCACCACATTGTGTTCACTCGTAGTAAGTGATGATTAGTTATTCATCACTCAATGCAAGCTAGTGATTGGTATGAATGGTGGAAATGATTATTTCCTCTCATATCTAACAAATCAGGGAGTAAACTAGCCCATAAGGAGTCGAAAAATGGAGGCAAGTTGCAAGCAAGACTCTAAAAGCTATAAAAACCAAGAAGTTACACCAAATGAGAAATAACCAATATATTCTTCCCTAGTGGATTCACCACTTTGTTTATCAGGAATTTTCCCTTGTGTCAAGGTGAAGAACTCCACAAATCCTCCTAATATTAGTATACAATAATAATAGACCATTCGATGTTTAAAGCTAGACCTATCCTCTAGAACTCTTTGATATATAAGGAAAGAGAAGAGAATTATTATTCCATGCCTTGTATATTGAGTTTATTTATGTGCCTAACCGATATTGTTGTAGAGAATCTCTCTATAGATCCTAAAGTTGTTGCCTCCATTTTTCACAAATGTATCATACACATGGTACAAAAAGAGAAAGTAGATCTACTCTCCTATCAATGATTATTTAGAGATTGACAAAATATCTATTCCAAATTATCCGAGATAATATATATCCAACCAGATTCATATACTAAACAATAACAATTAGGGGAAATCATGAAATTTATATTAGCAAATAAATAATAAATATATAAATTTACATTGAATTTAGAGTTACCTATCAAATTCTTATTCCAAGCTCCTCCTTGGCTGGAAATCAATGCTAAAGATACCTATTCATTGCAAGGATTTTCTTTGAGAAATATTTTTAGCACTTTTTTACTTACTTTTTTCTCTTCTCCTTCTGCTTAGGAATACCCTCCTTATATATATTTGATAAGGAGGGGAGAGGATGAATGTAGAAACCAAGGTTATAGTGATTTTAGAGTCTAGTGCAAACTCCTTGAAAAGGAATTCATCATCATTCTCAAATATACCTCTTTGGAAATGGGAAAATCTGAAAGGTTTACAAGGTCATCACTCCCACAACTCTATCTGGAGTGATCATCACTCTTTCTAAAAGGGAAATGAGCGATGCATTACTCTTTTCTAGTTTAGTAGGAGCAATGGAGATATAAAGATGATTTCCAAAGGGTTAACGCACAAGATTTATTCATTCTAATTATGGTATGTCTCTCACCTAACAAACAGGGTGACAAATAATGTTGTAATAGGAGGGATAGGGTGGAAGGGGAGATGTGGTTGAATAAGGACTCATAAGAGGCAAAGGACTGATTGGTAGAGGACAAGGAGTGTCGATCATCAAGGAAGGGAAAATACATGAGAGGTTTACATCATGAGCTCATAAGAGAGGTAATGTGGATGAGATAAGAGGTATAAGGGTGACATTGAATAAGACAAGGAGATAAGTAAGATCACAAGAGGTAAGGAATGAGGGAGTGGAGAGAGATTAACAAATGGAGAAAAGGTTGGAATAAGATAAGGGTGGTTGATTATGGGAGGAAAGTGGTGAGAATGAACAATAGGAAGAACACGATAAGAGGGGTGATGAAATAGAACAAAGGGTAAGATAAAGAGCAGGAGGAGAAGTAAGGGTAGGGTAGAGGGAAATGGGGGTTGTGGTAAGTTAGGTATGGGTGGAGATATGGGGTATAGGTGGTGGATGAGTCGAAGGGATTAGGAAAGTAGGAAAGTAGAGAGGGAATATACATACACATGGGTGAAGGTGCAAAGTAAAGAAGGGTGTGGATAGGTGAGACAAGGAAGGTGGGCATGAGGGGGTGGTTCAAAAGAAGCAAAAGGAGAGGAGGTGAGAAGAGGGAAAGTGTGGATGGGTAGAGGAGGGAGATAAGTGAGATATGAGTGGAAGGTAAGTAAGGTGAAGAGAGGTGAGCATGAGGGGTGGGGTGAGAGGTGTATAGGGGGAGAAGGTGAGAATATGTAGATTTCTTATAGGGTCATGAGACACATAGATTCTATTGAAAACCACTTAGTGTCACCAAATATATAACAATAGGTCAGTTATACACTAAATATATTATGTGTGTATCTTAATGGAATCCTTATAGGCCCTAGATGGCTAGAAACTTTGTTTAGGGCCTATCTTTCATGTTTCCTCCCTTGACCATGTCCTGTGCCCTAAGACCCATACCCATGCTAGCTATCCACATAAGGAGACTAAGGATACTTTGAAGGTTTATTTATGATGGGTCAACATGTTGTTAATGAGCCTAGATGACTTCAAGGTTTCCTTGGCACATTATTATCAAACCCACCTTGCAAGTAGTTAGTGATAAAAATGAGTATGTATTCTTAGCCTCTAAGTTCACTATATTTTCTTCCCTTGTCATTTTTACATGAAAACACAATGGTTTGGTGTGCAAGTAGATTAAAACTTCTAATTTTCTAAATACCTCTCGTTATCTCTATTTTTGACATTTTTTGTTTAGATTAAACACACATATAAGGTCCAGCATGAAAATTCCATATATATATATATTTGTCTTGACATATATGATAATCTTAAAATGCATACCTCTTTTATTTTTACTATTATTTTTTATCATCTTAGCCACTTTTAAATTAAGTGATACCTATTAGTAGAACAAACTTCGACCTACAATGTAGAAAGAAATAAAAAAAAATTATACCCATTGTATGGTACACTAATGCAAGGATTTTTTATTTCAAGGATATAATGGCGCTCATATTTTTCTAAAATGTATCAAATTAATATATAAAATTTGTAAAAGTTCCCCTTCATTACAACAATGTGTTCTTCATAATCCCACAATTGTTTGTTGAAAAATTCAATCATTAAGCTAGTTAACCCACATAAACATATGCATTATATATTCCATGAAAAATAGCATACCACTATAAAAAATATTCCAATTTCACATAGTTATACACAAATTATATAAATAAAAAATTTATATAGTGAAAGCATCACTTTCCCACAATTTATATTTTAACATCGTGTTCAATTTGATTGTAAAAGTAAGTGGAATACTCCCTCCAAGTTAAATATTGGTGTTCTTCCATTCTTACATTTCCAAGCATCATGAGAGACCATTTTAGCTTGCACCACATGATTTTTATATGCATATTTTTATTGCGAAAAGGTAATATGTCATGCATGCAATGTGCAAGAAAAACAAAGAAAAGAAATGTTAAAGATGATGATTAAGAAGATGGTCCTATAAGAGAAAAGATAATGTTTGTTGGGTTTATTTGTAGAGAAATGAGGATATTTAGAGTGACACGAGATGTAAAAATCCAAAGAGGAAAAGTGAAACATATGGGAATGTGGGAATTCTATTTTATATCTTTTTAAATAAAATATGTTTTCTATGGTGAAGGAAATTAGAATTTGTTAAAAAAACACATTTGATTCTATAAGAACACATGGCTCCTTTTGTGGATGTGATTTAGAAAGTATTATGGTACTTTATCATGTAAGTGGAAAAAAGAATAACTGAATTATTTCACATTTATGAATGAAAATGAATACTTATTTTGACTACCATAACCATTAATGCCTACTTTTAATTAAAGTCGGAGTATAGACTTTGTTTTAAAATTCCCTTTAGAGAGGTTGATATGTTCATTCTATAAAATAGGCATTGGTGAAAGTAAAATGTAATCATAGATATCTTAATTAAGTGTAGCATGCATTTGCATAAACTTACCCACTTTTAATTAAATTCGGAGTAATTAAAGAGGATACCCTTATATGGTTCATTAAAGGTACAAGGATACAATATCGTGGACGTATAAATGTTCAATTTCTGCAGTGTTGCATTCGTTTAGTGTTTGATTGGCATATTATCAAGATCACGCCCATGATTCTGAGAGGCGGTGTAGTAGCAAGGATAGTTGTGCGACTCGTGGAGATTTCTTCTTTCCACGACTACTTGCAGCACTAGAGAGAACAACCATCAGAAAGATGTTGCAATGAATTGCAAAGAATGTCTCCATGTTGTTGATGCTGAGCCATAGAGCAAGAACTAGATCAATCTCAATTGTATGATTCATCCATGGAGGGGATTTTTGTGCTTTTGGTTAAGCTCTGGATGAAACTTCAAGAACTTCTCCTTTGTTTATTCATCATTATTGTAGTGGTTTTAGTAGTTGTTGGGATCTTTGAACTAGTATGTTATGATTTTCATCTTTTCATCCTTCCCCCTTTCCATTTCTTCTTCTCCTCCTTAGAAGCAACATGTTTCTCCTTCTGCTTCAATCCAGTTGATTTCCCTTTATTTAGGCATATGTTCTCCAGGTATTCTACCTATACACAAGCCTTTCTCATTGATATGGGCTTGAAAAACATCACTTACTTCCCCAGATAGTTGCATACAAACCCCCCAGATACTTAAGGAGTACATATGAGTTCTTTTGGGATATACCCAACATTACAGTCATATTTTAAAATTATATGGTGTACTCCTATACACTCTGCCCCTACTTCTGCCTGAAGTAGTGCCACCATATCCACTAGTCCTCTACATACTCGATAGGGTTAAATTTACAAATTTTGACTGTAGATTAACTCGATAATGTAATATGACCAAAGAAAAACACATAATCTACTTCTACTATCAATCTGTGGAAGATTAAAGATCGAGTTGAACAATATAACCAGAAGAAGAAGAATCAATGCACAATACACAGAAGAATACTTTGGGGAAAGCCTTAGATAAAAACCCCACTATCTATATTATCATACAAGGTGGAAATACATCAGAATTATACAAAGCCTTAGCTCCCACAGGTAGCCAACTCTCACTACAATCCTCACAGATGCTCATAGGAAAACTTGGCTTCTCACAAAACCTTCCCCTCTTCCCTCCAAGCTCCTATTTCCTTGTGCAGTTTCTACTGGGCGATCCTCCTATTACCAAGTAAAACACTGATCTCACACACTGCTCTAACACACTGTCAGAATTGTGCAATCCTCAAGGAATAATTCCTTCTGCATACATGAGTTTCCTTTATCGGAAAACACATACAAATGATAGTACATTGTCCTTGACATTTAGTTCAATTGGGTCTTTCTCAGAATAGACATGAAGAGTTATTCATGAGGGAATCTTCAGTTATCTGGAGTACGCTGGTTGAGTGCATGCATGCATCAACTGACTGATAAGTCACAATTAGTTCCTCAAACATTTTGGAACTAATTTAACTTGACTTAACTCAGTAAACTGAGCTAACTAATTACAACTCAAATATAACTCAATCTTATCTCTTTAATTAAGGGGAAATCTCCTTAATTTAAGGGATAACTGTTGCATGACTTCAAAAAAACTTCTAACTTGAATTTCTCCAACTAATTAACTCAAGATGAATTAATTAATTATTTTCAAGCAGCTGGTGAGGCTAAATTCGAATTTTAATTCACCATTTTAATTCAAGGACAAATTAAAATTGGAATACTCTTGTTGCCACATTTCAAAATTCCCTCTCAATGAGAAAGGGATTATCTGCCACCCTGATCCTGTCTCTATGGAACTCGAATTTACACTTTGACAATGCCTTTGTCAAAATGTTAGCATCTTGCTTCCCTTGAATACACTGCAGCAACATGATCCTCCTCGCTACACAGTATCTAAGATGATGATACTAGATGTCGATGTGCTTGGACCTATCATTAAATGCTAGATTCTCAGAGAGTTTGATACAACTCTTATTATCACAATAGATCACAGTTGGATCCATCCTCTAATCAAAAAAACCAACTATGATCTTCCACATCCAGTTGGCCTCACATCCCACCTGACTGGCAGACATTTATTCAGCCTTTGTCAAGCTGAGTGCAACCGATCTCTGTTTCCTATTGTACCAAGAAACTACCACTGACCCAAGTTTGAAAATCCCTCCTGATGTGCCCTTCCGATCTGATGGACTCCCTGCACAATATGCATTAGTGAAGCCCTGTAGATTCACTCCCTCTATTTGTTTGTACCATAATCCATACTAAGATATGCCTCTTTGGTATCTCAATACATGCTTTGTCACCTTCCAGAACATCTTGTTAGACTGAACCATTACATGACTCATCTCATTCACCGCATAGCACAAATCTGGCCGTGTGTTCACTAAGTACATCAGTCAACCCACAAGCTACTTGTACACAATAGCCTCCACTACTTCTCCTAAAATAGCATCCTCCTTCCTCCAGTTACCAGTTACAGGAGTCTGCATGGGGTTGCAATTCTCCATGTGGAATATCCTGAGTATCTCGTTGGCATACTTTCCCTCAGACACAAATAACTCCCCATCCTTCTGCCACACTTCCATGCCAAGGAAGTAATGCATGAGACCCATGTCTTTCATATCGAATTCTCTTGCAAGGACCTCCTTGCAAGACACGATCAACTAATCACCACCAGTCAATATGAGATCATCAACATAAAGTACAATGATCGACAACTTACCTTTCACCACAATGTTGTACAAGTTTGCATCCGCTTCACTCTTTGTGAAGCCCAATCCGGTGAAGTAGTTGTATATCCTAGTGTACCAAGCATGAGGTTCTTTCTTCAGCCCGAACAATGCTCTCTTGAGTCTGCACACATGCGACTCACAATTGAAGGTCTCAAAACCTTCCGATGGCTCCATGTACACCTCTTCCTCAATATTTCCATTGAGGAATGCAGTCTTCACATCCATCTGATGGATCTTCCAAACCATCTGTGCTAATAGTGCCAACATCGATTGGATAGATGAGTACCTTGCGACAGGCGCAAAAGTCTCATCATAGTCAATTCCCTCGACCTGTGAAAAGCCATGGGAAACATATCTTGCCTTATGCTTCTCCACACTACCATCAATAGCTTGCTTTACCTTATAAAGCCAGTGGGAACTCACAACTGACTTGTTCGTCGGTCTCGGAACCACGTCCCAAACACTCTTACGAACTATGGAGTCATACTCCTCCACCATAGCCTCAACCCAAATCGACTGTTGCACTGCTTTGTCAAAGGAAGATGGCTCGGTCTGAACACATTCCCTAACAAGGGCCATGTATCCAGTGTACCTCTCAAGTGACCTCCTCTGTCTATGCTGAGAAGATGGTGCTCCCACATTCTCTCTCACATCCTCCAAAAATCTATGAGCTTCTCTTGTGCGCTTCCGTCCATCTCTAGAAGACTTTGCTTGAGTGGTTGTCTCCACTCTTGGAACCTCTACGTGTTGCTTCTCCGCATCAGTGTAAGGATCCTCCTCCTTGGGAACCAACAGTTCCTTCACAGCTTGTAGTTGGAGCTCCCTCTCAAAGGAAGCTCACATGGCCTTCTGCTCATCAAACTTGAGATCTCTGTGAACCATTGTCCTTCAACTGGTAGGCAAGTACACCCAATAGTTGTGAGGTGTATCATTGTACCCCACAAGTATCCCTAACTCTGTTGTCGACTCAAGCTTCTTCCGTGCATCCTTTTTCACATGGAAATATACTGATGAGCCAAAGATCCTTAAGTGACCCACATCTAGTCTCTTAACGGAGAAAGCTTCCTCTAGTGTCTTCATCCCAAGTATGCGATACGGGATTCTACTATGCAAATAGATCGTTGTGTTGCATGCCTCAACCCACAAGTGAAGTGGTAGGCCTTGTTCATGCAGCATCACTCGTGCTTCCCCTACAATAGTTTTGTTCTTCCTCTTGGCCACCCCATTCTTTTGTGGGTTATGAGGTGCCATCAAATCTCATTTAATTCCTTCCACTACACAGAAGTCCTTAAACTCTTAAGAGACATAATATCCATCATTGTTGCTTCTCAAGGCCTCGATGTTCTTCCCTGACTCTTTCTCGATCAAGGCTTTGAACTCATAAAATTTTGTGAAGGTTTGTTTCTTCTTCTGCATGAAATAAATCCACCATTTATGAGAAAAATCATCAATGAAAATCACATAATACCTCTGCTTCATTGTGGATGCCATTGAAAATGGTCCACACAAATCAGTATGAGATCGCTCTAAGATAGCCTCTACTCGACTATCTCAATCATGAAAGGAAGACTTGGTGTACTTTCCCAAGGTACAACCTTTGCATGTGTCAACTTGCTCAAGTTTACCTTTGGGAAGTCCTCTAGATATATGTTGCATTATCTTCAAAGCCCATTGATGAAAATGGCCCAATCGCCTGTGCCACAGCTTGACAATGTCTTGGCATTCCACAAATTCTACTTTTGTACTCAATGCTGCACAATCATCTACCTCTTGTTTATAGAGATTCTTCACCCGAATCCATATCCTCTTGGTCTGACCCATGGTTATGTGTCTTAGGAACACCTTTCGTTTACTAAAGACAACATCGTAGCCTTTGTCCTCCAACATCGCGGTTGATACCAACTTCTTCTTTAGTCCAGGAACATACAACACATCTGTCAAGGTGAGAGGAGCTCCATGCTCCGTTTGAAATGAAACCGTGCCCACTCCTAAAACACTATACCTTCCATCTTCACCCATTTCTATGCACATCCTGAGGTATTTCTCCTCCAAGGCAATGAATAAATTTTGATCACCAGTCATGTGGAATGAGGCTCCACTGTCAAGATACCAAACACAACCCATCATCGATGACACCATGCATGCGATAAGGGTAAAATCCATTTCGAACTGAGAGGCTAATGCCTCACCTTTCGATCCTTTCAAGGATCCCTTCTTGGACTTCTTCGATGAGCAATTAATCGCATAATGTCCCATCTCGTGACAATTAAAGTATCTCACTTTAGACTTGTCAACCTTCTTCCCTCCATGAGAAGAAATTTGGAATGGGAAGCCTTCCCCTTCCCTTTCCTTGCATTACTTGCTAAGGCCATATTTTCTTGATCATCATTCTTGGATGAAGAACCATCTCATGTGCTCCTCTTGATCTCCTCCTGCATGAGATTTGACCACAGTCGTTCCCAATCCAATAGTTTCTCCCTTCCATTCATAGAGTCCTGGTATCTAATCCAGCTCTTTGTAAGGCCAAGAAGAGTGAGGCTTACCATATCATCATCGGCAGTAGTTATTCCCACACTGCTAAGCTCATCTCTGTAGGTGGTGAGCTTGTTCAGATATGTGGAAATAGTATTGCCCTTCTCCATCTTGATTCTTCGAAGCTTATCCTTGAGCGCTAATTTCCTTTGGTCGCTACTATTCTGGTAGAGGTCCTTCAATGTATTCCACATTGAAAATGGAGTATCCTTCCCATGGAGACTCGAGACAATATG